>NAVB01001279.1:0-11080 GCA_002179805.1 Acanthamoeba lenticulata | reverse complement strand
AAAAAAAAGGCCTCGCGCTCTCCCTCTCCGTCCACTGAGTTGGGTTGGGAAGATGAGGGGTGGCGCCTCACCTGCTTCAGCCGCTTGTTGGCGGTTTCGACGAGGAGGAGGGGCTTGGTGTACTTGGAGCACAGATTCCCGTGCGCCTCCATTTGGTTGAGCGGCACGGGCTGCTCGCAGATGCGGCAGACGATGAGGTTGAGCTCCGTGCTCTGCGGCCTCGAGCGAATGCGCTCGCGGTCGCTGTCGTTGAACTTGCCCACGTCGTCATCATTCTCGTAGGGTGTCAACGAGGGCGACCGATGCGGCGATGCCACGCTTTGCGACGTCGGCTTCTGGGCCTCGTCCGCCGGTTGCGCTGGCTGCTGTTGCTCCTTCGGTTCTGCTGCTATTGTCGTGGGCGCGGGCTGCGTCGCCGCCGCCGAAGCGGGCGTGGGGTCATCCGGAAGAGCGGCCTCCACGGCTTGTTTCTCCTGCTTCTCGCGCCGCTTAGAGGCGGCGGCCTCGAGGTCATGCATGATCTGGCGCATGGCCTCTGCCCGCCTCTCGGTGATGCTGATGCTGACGGTGCCCGATTGAAAGAGCGACGGGTCGCCGGTGTCGGTGGGCGCGGCCGAGGCCGGGCCGGTCGACCGTCGGAGCGCGGTGAGCGCAAGCGGTGGGATCGAGGGAGGCGTGAGGCTCTTGTCCTTGCTCGAGGACAGACCCAGGCTCTGGTCGACAAGACCGCTGTCGGCCGATGCCGGCGCCTTGTCCTTGTCCCGCCCTGGCGGTGCGTCGCCCACAAGATCCGCTGATTGTGGTGTAGCCGCGGCCGCTGCCTTGGGGCGGTCACCGTCGGTGGTAGGCTCCTTGGCTGCCGAGGCGGCGTCGCGGCCCTTGGTGTTCTTCTGCTCGAGCTCGTGAGCCTCGAGCTGCCGGTGGAGGTTGCTTGGGACGGACGGGGCCTCGGCCTGCGCCGTCGCGGGGCTGGCGCGCTTCTTGATCAGGGGGGAGGGGAGCTTGGACGACGAGTCCTTCTTGACGCGCTTGCTGCTGCCTGGCGAGGAGGAGGCTGAAGCGGGCTGCTGCTTGGCCGCCTTGGACTTCTCCCGGGACTTCTCCTTCTCCTTCTGGATGGCCATCTTGAACCAGGAGAAGCCCTTCGACTGCGTCGGTCGCCGAGGCTCGGGCGACACCACGAGCCCCGCGGCGTCCTCCTGGTTGACCTTGGGGCCGTTCTCGGGCGCGCTGTCGGTGCTGTCCTTACTGACCACAGCGGCGCTGTGCGCGATGGTCAGCGGACTGCGCTCGGTCGTGCGGGTCTTGCTTCTCTTCTGGTACTTCTCCTTCTCGCGCTCGATTTCCCTCTCCTCGTACTGGCGCTTGAGCTCCTCGCTGCTCGTCGTTTCGTTGAACTTGTCGTTGAGGGTCAGCCCGGCTTGGCGTCGTCGCGCCAACTCGGAGCCCTCTTCCTTTTCATCGGCTTCCTCCTCATCACCGTCTTCATCGTCCTGCTGGAGCGCCCGCCATGGCGATCGCCCACTGCGTGTTAACTTGTTTGGGAGCTCCCAGCGCGGCTCTTGTCTCTGCGGAAGTCGGGGTGCGCGCACCTTGGATGGCGAAGTGGAAAGGTCCACTTGGCCGGCAGTCGGTGCGTAGACTCGTCGCATGGGACGCTTCGGCTTGACGTCGGGGCTATTCAGCTCGCTGAACTCCTGTTCGGCCAACGCGTACTCTTCCAGCATCGCTGCAAACGACGCTCCGTCGAGACTTCTCGACAACCTGCTCTCCACCATGTAATGTGCGCACATGAATAACGTGTGCGATCATACATTTGTTGCCCATCGCGACAAAAACCCGCAAAGCACCAAAAGAAGGGGCGAGTGGCGGCGGCGTACCGTCGGCTGGCGGGCTTGCGCGTACGAGCGGCACGAGCGGGCTGCTGCGGCATGGGGATGGGCGAGCTGACGGCGGGGGATGAAGTGCCGGACAGCACCTCGCCTTCTGACTCGGAGCTCACGTTGAGGCTGTCGTCGCTCAAATCGGGCGCTACATCGTCATCTTCGAGACATTCCTGTGTCACACGAGGTAGAGGTGCGCGCGCAGTGAGTGGATGGGTGAGCGGGTATCGCCATGGCGGGAAAATGGGGAAAAAAAAGGGGGGATGAGGAAGGGTGACTGAGAGGCAAGCGCGCGCGCGAGCAGGACACTGCAATGGCGGACGGGAAGGAGGAAGACGGGAGAGACCTTGTACTCCTCCAGGCGAGAGCATGTGGAAATGATGAAAAGAAGCTTGATCATGAGCTCTCTTTCAAGGGACGTGGCGGACTGGGTCGCGTTGAGCAGAAGCTTCTGGATTTGTCGCACGATCTCACGAGAGTGCAGCGCGTCGGGAGGCGTGTTGACGAATGTTTCTGCGATGCTTTTGAGTTTGAGCAGAATGGAACCCCCGTGTCCATTGCCGGCAGATGTTCGCACGCCCCCACTGGAGCCGATGCTGTCCACAACATTGCCGTTTCCACTCCCATTGGAAGCTTCGACCTCCTTTTGCCTCGACCGTTCAAATATCTCCTTTTTCACCTCGACGTTGGCCACAAGCGTGATGAATGCCGAGAGTTGGGAGTCCACATTCTTTTTGATGTCTTTCAAATCGGGATCACTCAGGCTGCGCTTATGGCGTTTAATGAATCGAGATTGTGCCGCCATTGCCGTTTTGGTCGAGGCCGGCGGTGGCGGCGTTTGGCTGCCTAGCGCCGCCAGCCATCGATTATTACGCAAGCTGCTACGCAGCGTGCGCGGGCTCAATTCATCCGGTGATGTTTGGATGACGGGAAGTGGTAAACCCGCGCCTCCCAGAGCCCCCCTCTCCATCCAGTTGCGTGGTGTGTGTTGGTGGTTGTAACTCAGCCGCGGCCTTTCGTGTCCAACCCACCCAACACAAGCAAGAAATGATAAGGGGAAAACGGTTTTCCACCGCCATGGTTGCCTGGCCACGGCATCCTTTTTGCAGCAATCGTTCGCTCCCTGACAACGGGGCTGTGTTTCCTTGGAGAGCCAAAAGCTCCAGTCGTCGATGACTGACTCAGTTGTGGCGATCATCATCGTGCCGAGACGTGCATCATGCTACTTACTTTAATATTACATCTGTATCCAATGCACCCACCCCAGCCGCTTGAACGCCCGTAGCCAACTGTTGTTCTCTGGTAGAGCCAGGGACTATAAGCCCACATTATTGATGAGCTTAGAGAGGAAGATGTCGATCACAGCCTTGAAGACCATATCTACGTTCTGCGTGTCCGTGGCGCAGGTGATGTGGGTGTAGATGTGTCTCGTCCTCGTCTCTCCGTTCTTAGCCAAAAATTGCTTTTCAATGTATTTTGTTGCAGAGTCGTAGTCGTTACCGCCCTGGTGATGACCAAGATGATTTGTGAGTTTTATTTTCTGGCTAATCGTGCTGATGCGAAAGGTCGCCATACCTTGTATTCTGGGAAACAAACTCTGAGGTCCGTCTTGGCAATCTTGTTCTTGAACAAATCCTTCTTGTTCAGGAACAGGATGATGGCGGTGTTTTGGAACCACCGGTTGTTAATGATGTCGCCAAAGAGCGTCAAGGACTCGTGCATGCGGTTCACAGACTCGTCATCCTCCAGCTGTGAGCGTCACCCGCAGATGGTCAGGCAGTGTGGAGCCAGAAACGGTGCGTACCTTTTGGTCATATTCGTTGAGCGAAACCACGAACACAATCGCGGTCACTTTCTCGAAGCAGTGAATCCACTTTTTCCTTTCATTTCGCTGACCGCCCACGTCCACCAGTCTGCGCGCGGGTCACAAAATTGAGATTAGCACCCAGCAAGAGCAACCCAGGCGGAGACGGTTGACGTACTGGAAGCGCAGACCCTGCGTTTCGAACGTGGTCTCCAGCACGCCTGTTGTCTTCTTCCTCAGACGCAACATATCGCTGTTGTCCGGCAAGTAGTCGGGCTCTGCAATCCGCTCAATGTTCTCAAAGAAGCTATCGCCGCGGCCCCATCCCGAGTAAGCCAGTGGGCCACTTCAGGTGGAGAGATATGGGGGAGAAAACAGTACTACTGAGCGGTGTCGTTGAGCTGAAACTCCGAGGAACGGTCGTAGGTCTTCTGAATACCTGGATCGTTCCAAATAGCTTTGGCCACTTCAGCAGTCCTGCCTTGCATAACGATGTCCTCGATCAAGTTGATGGACAACATGTACTCGGCGTCCTCCTGTTGGCCAAGGGAGAGGGTGAGGCGATTGCTCATCTACCGCCGGCGGTAAGGGAAGGAGCACACCTCGCTGAGTTCTTCGAGGTCGATGCCCATATTTTTTGCGGCCCTGAGCAGCTTTTGGGACGAGTCGACGATGTTGAAGAAGACCAGCGGCTTTTGTTGCACTAGTTCATCGTGGGAGAAACCATCCAAGTGAATGATCTGCATCTGCTTGGCGACCGTGGACTTGCCCGAGTCACCAGCGCCTGATTGCGGTTGTAGGTGTCGGTGGTTGGTGGTACAAAGAAAATGCATGAAGGGAGAAAGATACACATACCAAGAAGAAGGAGCTTGACTTCCTTTTTTTCAGCTTGCTTGGTTTTGGTGAGCTCCTTGTCGATCTGCTTCGAGGCCTGTTTAGCGGACACCTCGTCGGGGGTCAAGCCCCCTCCACACATATTTCCCATCTTGCCCCTGTCTGCGGGGTGGTCGTCTCCTTTCCCTCCACGAGCCTCTCTCGATTTGGAGAGGGGCGGGCGAGATGAAGAGAACAATCGTCCTCTGAAGAGGTAAGAACTCTGCTTGGCTTCTTAGCAATACCCCACACAGCCTCACAAACACTCGATCGATTTGCCCTGCGCCTGCGCTGGATCGCCGTCCTTGTACGGAGCAAGTTCCCCCCGCGTGTGTCCCGCCCCCACAGCCCCAATCGCTGGAAGGCGTTTTAGTATCCCTTTTTCGGCCACGCGTTACGCTTTTCGGCAATTCATTTTATGGTAGGTCCCACATTCGATTCCGATTTCGCGTGTGCAGCAGCGCGTTACACCTTGAGTAGCGCCTCTGTGTAGCTGGTCAGTAGCTGCGAAACGAGGCTACGATCCGGCATGGTCGCTGCCATTCCGTAGATTGGTGCCATCCCGTCCTTGAAGCGGTCCGGGTGACAGCGCACCTCCTCAACGGCATCCGCCAAGTCAGCAAGAAACCCGTCCCTGCACGCGGGCGTCACGTCACGTGGTGTGAGTACCCGCGCCTGACCCTTTTTCTTGGCGCGCACACTCGCAGGTGCATATATCTCTGTCTCCGTCTCTGCCTCTCTCTCTCTCTCTCTCACTACCTCTATCTCTATCTACCTGTTGAAGCTCTCGCGCATGGCGACCGGAATGTGAAGGCATGAAGGCTTCTGCATGCAGGCGATGTTGTTCCACCCCCGCTGGCGCATGGCGTCCGCCACCTTGAAGATATCCATTTTCGTCGAGCCAAAGGCGATGGCGCACGCCTCGGGTGTGCCCACGAGTTCAATGTCGGGTATGGCCTTGATCCTGTGGCAGCATGACGAAGTGAATTATTGGCGAAAAACAAGATACACGATAAATAAAATAATAAAATAAAACGAAAGCGCACCCTTGAACCAGCACGTCAAAGGTTTCTTGAATGGTTTGAGCCGCCTTGAGATAACCCTCTTCACCCAGGCCCACCAAAGCTGCCCATGCCGTGGCGACTGAGGTGATGGATCGGGGCAGTTACTTGATGGGATCCGATTGGGGGGAGGGGGGAGAGAGAGAGAGAGAAGAAGAAGAAGAAAGCATCGTCCGTACTGAGACCGCCTGGCCGGCTACCAGCTGCTGACGGGGAGCAGTAAAGGCCTCCCGACCACTCCGTGTATGTGAAAAACTGGTTGTGAAGGAGCTCCCTGTTCCGATAGCAGATCACCGATGCGCCCTGGTGCCACATGGGACAGCCCCCCCCCCAATTTCTCGTTAATGCACCAACAGGGAGGAGGGCAACGGGCGAAGCGAGGTGCACTCCACCTTGGCACTGTAGCCGTATTTGTGAATGTCGCAAGAGATGGACGTCACCCCGGGCACTTCAAAATCGAATCTCTTGGTGATGTGACCTGCAGTGATTCCACGCGGCAAGCCATCACCACTATGGTAAGGCACCTCACCTCCAACACGACATCCTCCCTCACCGGTGTACCGAGTCTGCGGAGCCATGGCAGCAAGAATCCACCCAAACAGCCGTCCACGTGAAGAGGCACCGAGTGTTGCAGGGCGATTTTGCTCAGTCCCTCAATGTCGTCAATCACCCCATGGGGGTAGCCTGGCGCTGACCCAACAATCTGTCCACGCATTTGGTTGTTTGTTTGTTTGTTTGTTCGCTCTCCCACCAAAGCTTGGTCGACGGATAGATGGCTCCGCACCATGATCACATTTGGGTTGACGGCCTTCTGAACAGCATCGAGGTCCACCTCCATGGTGTTTTCATTGACGGGCACCACCACCAGCTCCACGTCAAAGTAGTGTGCGGCCTTGGCAAATGCAGCATGAGCGGACACGGGAACAATCCTGTTGTGTTGGGCGCAAATCGTCAACAGGGGATGAAATGTGAGTTGGGCGCCAGGAACTGTACATTTGAGGCTTGATGGAGGGGTTGGTCTGGCGAGCCCTTTCGCGGTAGGTCTTGACAGCCATCAGGATGCTCTCGGTTCCTCCGGAAGTCATGGTGCCACAGGTCTGGGCTCTGCAGAGTCAGCATCTGCTAGATCGGGGGCTGCGGGAGGCGTGCACGTCACCCCACCTTGTCGTCACCCGAGAGCATGGTACAGGCCATGCGCACGACTTCGGCCTCGAATTTGCGGAGGGCGGGGAAGAGGTCCGGGTAGAGAGCGTTGCTGTCCGCGAAGAGGCCAAACACCTGGTGCTGTGTTTCTTCATGCTCCCTCAGGTCGGTGTAGATGCCACCAAAGCCCTGCGGACTCAGCCGGTCAGGCTCGGGCGAGTTGCGGAAGAGGGAGGGGGGGGGGGTGAGTGCGAATGAAGGTGGATAGGTCAGGTACCTTGCCGGCAATATATGCTTCCTCAATGTTGGGGCCACGCATATCACGCATGGCCGAGCAGTGCGCCAGTTTCAAGCCCCTTGGCGGGAATGCGCGAGAACTTGAGGCCTCGCTCTTGGCCCAGCTCTTCTAGCGCCTTGTTCCTGACCATGTCCTCAATTTTGCCGACTATCTTTTTGTTCTCTTCTTCGATCTTGCCCTTGACGCCAGGCACCACCGAAAGGCCCTGGATGACGCCCACCACGACTGCGTCCTTGATCCCTGCACTCGTTGCCCGTTCGTGCTTCAGTGGGTGAAACCACAAGGTGTTAAAAAGAAAGCTCAGTGAATAATACCCTTGAAGCCTAGGGCGAAGGCCTTGTGGAGAAGCCAGGCGATAAGGCCAGCCACTATGCAGTGCTCCACGAGAAGCAAGTCCATGGCGTGCGCAGCTCAACAATATTAATACTAAAAACAAGCTTGGTGTGACCGGTTCATCCGGAGTTGCAGGTTATTGAGGTGTTTTATTTTCGAATTTAACCACTTTTCTTTTGTCTACGTGGTGGTTTTTTGTTCAATCCGAATTCCCCACCGCCCATCAGAGTCAACGGCCGCGAGCCAACAGCCCTCACCTCGATGCTGCCCGATTTTTACACGATATTCGTGGGGGTGACTACGTTCGCACTCCTCGTTGTGGCGTCGTGGTGTGTGGGGGAGGGCGGTGAGATTTTGGGTAAGAAGTACGATGCCTCGATCGTTGGTGGACTTGTCATCGCTTGGCTCAACACCGCTCCCGAGACCATCTTCTTCATCACTGCGCTCGAGAGCGACAACCCCCGATTTGCGGTAGGGGCTGTCTCTGGCAGTTCCATAGGTGCTCTCTCGCCTCTCCACAGCTCCGCGGTCTTCTGTGTGGGTTTCTCATGAGAACGGGAGCAGTGGTGTGCACAATTGCGCTCGGAGCGTGCTTGTGGATCGGCGCACGAGCCCGCAAGTCGGGCAAAGTGTTCCTGCAGCAGTCGGTACTTGCTTCTCCTCCTTTCTTCTTCATGTTGCTCCACGATCTGTGTGCGTGTGTGCTCATCAGTGGCTCCCCTGGCCGTGCGTGTGTGCGTGCGTACTCGGGGTCGCAGGTGAAGCAGCAGTGCTACATCCTCGGGGCGTCCGTGCTGGTCCCGGTGTCGATCATGATTCTGGGCTTCAACCTCTTCAGCGGCGTGCTGGGCGTCCTGTGCTACCTGAGCTTCCTCATCTACTCGCTGCAGAAGGGCGAGCCCTCGCGCCCCGAAGAGGACAAAGTCGAAGACATTGAAGCTGTCGGTGCGCTTCGCTCTTTCTGATTGATTCCCCTCCGCCCCCTTCCCATACCCATCACGCCCCGCATTATTTCTGTGTTTCCGTCGTTTTTGTCGCTGTTGCGTTGTTGTGTGTCTTTCACTCTGACTGACTCCGCGCGTCCTTCCCTCCCTCCGCCGCTGCATTGGCCGCGCCTGGGCGTAACAGTCGAGGAAGACGAAGAGGAAGAAGAGTCCACTACCAAGGGTGTCATCTACCTGATCGTGGGCGGCGTCATGATCTTCCTCTTCTCCAACCCCTTCATCCAGGCGGTCGTCATGACCGCCTCCGCCCTGCAGGTTCGTTCGCAGCACCTCGTGTCCTATACCTCGTTTCTTCTCTTGCCGTACTGAAGCTCAACGCGCACCTGCGCAGGTGAGCCCGACCCTGTTGGCCTTCTTCCTGGCCCCGATCGCCTCGGAGGCGCCCGAGATTTTGGAGAGCATTTCGCTCTCGCGCAAGGGTCACCCACAGAGCATCAATGTTGCCTTTAGCAACCTCGTCGGCGGCACGGTCTCCAAGACTACCCTTCTATGCGCGGTACCGCGCCCGTCCCTCTTTGCTAGCAGAAGTGCCTGCCCGGCCCTTGCTGACGCGACAGAGCCCGGCTGGCGTGACGTGTTTGGTGGTGGTGGTGTTGGTGGGGGTCGGATAAAACAGCTCTTTTGCTTCTATGGTGTGCAGAAAGGGTTTGCGTGGGAGGGGCCCAACTACACCATCAGCCTCTGCCTGATCTCGGTCTGCGCCTTCGCTGCGGCAGCCATTGGGTTTGGTTTCCAGCACCAGACGCATCGCCACGGTGCTGCCCTCTTTGCGCTCTTCGTCGTGTGCGGACTGGTACAGTACTTCTTGAACGGCAGTGCCGCCGAAGAGGAGCTGCAGCAGATTGTTGCCAGTTGAAAACATCCGAACATGGTCCTCGTTAAAAATAAAATAAAAAAAATAGGGAAAATTGGCCACGTCAGCACTCGGCCTGCAGGACAAACGACTGAGATTCGCAACTCGCGAGAGATTGAGCACAAATGGAAGCCCCTAAGGATCTTGACTTGATGCACAAGCGTGTGGTATTTTCTATCCTCCAGTATCTGACTGGCTTGACCCAAGCGGGCGATGCGGCACCTGCCGGTCTGGACAAGGAAGGACTGGAGGTGGCCGTCCAATGCATCTCCTCTGCATTTGGTGTCGATCCCACAAATGCGGAGCATCAAGCGCAGTACGCGGTGCCTTTCCAGCTGACCGACATTTACAACTTCGGACTTCTTCATCTGGCACAGCAGGTAAACGCCTGCATTTACATTCCCACACTCACTCGGCAGCATGGGCTCACCCTCGTCAGCAGCAACAACAGCAGCAACAGCAGCAGCAGCAAGCACCTCCGGCCGAGCCGCCCAAGCCCAGTACGAAGCTGCCTTCTGCGTTGCGCGGAGGGCCACATGCGCGCGTGTGCTGACTTTCGGGCGGGCTTTGGGGGCCAAGGCGGTGGCGGACAGGAGGTGCCGAAGGAGCTCGAGGGCAAGTTCCAGACCTTCCTCAGCGTGCTGGAGGGCAAGAACTTCTTTGCCGGGCTGGCCAAGGGCACCGACGGTACGTGAGCTGAGGCTGCCAGGCGCAACAGCGCACGAGCTCCTGCGCCTGAGACTTGAGTTCGCGCTGTGGTTGGGCCGTGGCACGTCGTGCAGAATATCAGGAGCGGTACAACCTGGCCAAGCAGCGGTTCCTGAGCCAGTATTCGCCCGCCGTTGATCCGCAGCAGGAGGCCGAGAAATTCAAGGCCCTCGGTGCGTCTCCGCCCACGCGTTCCTCGATCTCCTTCCCCTCTGCCTCTCTGCCTCTTCCCTCCAATCGCGTCCTCGCCGTTTCCACATGTTCCTCTCGCTCCGCGGCCTGATGTGGTGGTGGCGTGAACGTTGTTATTGCTGTTGCTGTGCTCCGTCTTGGTGAAACGTCGTCCCTCTGAGGCCAGGCAATGAGAAGCTGTCCTCTGGCCAACCGGCTGAAGCGATCGAGCTCTACAACAAGGCCATTTCCTTCAATCCCAACAACGCTGTCTACTATGGCAACAGGTGCCCGACCGCTCGACCCTCCTTCTTTCTTTTTCTCTTTTTCCATTCTCTCTCTCTCTCGTTCTCTTTCTCTGTGCCTCTCTGGTGTTGATCCCGCGACCGATGCACACGACCACCGTGTGCGTTTGCTTGCTTGCTTGCTTGCTTGTTTGTTTGTTTGTTTGTTGGGTGGTCGCCATACAGAGCCGCTGCGCACAGCACCCTGCAGCAGCACGAGAGCGCGATCGCCGATTGCAAGCGTGCCATCGAGCTCGACCCTAAGTATCTCAAGGCCTACTCACGCCTCGGGTGCGCCGTCCACGACCGCCCCCCCCCCTCGCCCCTACTTCAATCGCGCGCGCCCTCTTCTGCAAGAGTTTTTCTTCTTCTCTTCTTCTTCCCCCCCCCCCTCTCCTCTCTTTCCTTGGGCCCTCTCACGCGAGTGGCTGGTGCAGCTTCTCTTTGTTCTCGCTGGGCAAGTACGCCGAGGCCATGGAGCAGGGCTACCAGAAGGTCCTCGCCATCGATCCCGACAACGCCGGTGCGCCCCACTGAATGCTCTTCTCTTCTCTTCTCTTCTCTTCCTTGCATTCCTCCTCTCGTTCCCCCCCCTCTCCTCTCCTCTCCTCTTCCCCCCAATGTGCGCCTTTATTCGGGAGATTGGGGGGGGGGGACTTGAATCA
>NAVB01001276.1:0-12148 GCA_002179805.1 Acanthamoeba lenticulata | reverse complement strand
CGAGAAGGAAGTGTCTTCGCTTCGCATTCTGGAAGAACGTGAAGAGGCAGTGTGAGCGGAGAGAGCACGCACTTTTCTTTTCACAGAGCGAAACAGGGAGCATGTACATGGTGGCATCGAAGGCGTAGAGGAGGCCGACCGCACAGTACATGGTGATAGTCAGCGACCAGAAGACGGGGCTAAGCTTCTTGATGGTCAGTTCGCCGCCTCTGGTGAAATGGTAGATCTCCGCCCTACAGAAAGCAGGTCACGGGGATGAGCGAAATGAAGAGAGGCCACACAGTGGCGGGGGCATGAACAAAGGCGGCCAGCTGAGCGCGGTACCAAAGGAAGAGCACGATGAGATAGTCAGTGAAGAATAGCCATGAGGGCAGCGAGTTCATGAACATGTTCGCCTTGTTAGGGATGTGAATGGCCTGCTCCATGACCAGGGGCTGCAGGAGGAAGAACACCATCCGGACTTTGTGGAGCCCAGAGAGCAGAGGTCAGTAAAAGCACAATAAGCCCAACAGCCCAAGGACATAAAGCGAAAGCGGAAATTTTGGGGAGGGAAGAGCCCAAGGAGAAGGCAATCCCAGTTTATTTAATGCATTAAGCTGTAAGCTGCAGCTGTAAGTTGGGGCCGAACGCAGTGTACATTTCGTGGTTATGCAATAAATGAAATAAAAAAAATAAAAAAAATTGTTTTACCCTCAATTCTCACGGATTTGAAATGCGATTTTAAAAAAGAACCAGCAAAAATTCAATCAATTTGGAAAAGTTAAGTACCCAGAGTGCCTAGGAAGAAGATGGGGTGGAAGAAGAGCTGCCATCGCTTGAAGTGCCCAACAACGCAGAGTCGCAGCATGCAAAAGATGGAGAGCAAGCACAAGAAGAAGTAGAGGCCGGCCAACACAAAGTGCGTGATGTCATAGCGTGCATCAACGCGCATATCCATCATCTTGCGTGTGGTGGCCGGCCGCGAATTGGGAACTTGTTGTGGGCAGCGGCTCGCCGTTGGTGCGTGGACGCACCAAAAATACGGTCAAGGTGTGAACTTTCGATAACGTTTCGCAAACGGGTGACCTTTGCCGGCGCGCAGTGAAAATTGGCCCAGAAAAAAACTAAGAAAAGCAAACATTGTTGGTGTTTATCGCAGTTGTGCGACCTCGCGCACTCTGCACAAAGCATATGATGGAGGACAACACGGAGTACGCCGCTAAGGACATTACGCGTGACCTGATTGAGCACCTGGTTGACTTGCCCTCAGACGTGGTCAAGGGCATTTACGTCTTCGGGTCCCATGCTTTCGGCACCGCCACACCCCAGTCAGGTCCCTCCCCCTCCGCAGTGCCTTTGTGCTGCTTGTTGGAACGAGCCTCGCCCAAGCAAGTTGCCGGCCTCACCCATGACCTTTCTTTCACGCCCGCAGACTGGGACTTCTACGTGGTGGTCGACGGATACGTGGGTCCTCTTGCTGTGGACGCGGCCCCAGCCAAGCTGGCTGACGTCTCTTTCAACGATGCCCGTATGGCCATCCCCGAGCGGCCGGAGGAGTTGCGCTGGGAGGTCTTGTACAGTCGAGGCAATGTGGACATGACGGTGTACGAAGCCGGCAACTGGCAAGAAATGCTCGACTACCAGGTTCGTTGCTCTAAGCTGGGAGCATCGTAGGGTGACACTCACTAAGCGACGCTCATTGTAGGATCTGCACAGCATTTTCTGCCAACACTTCATGTCTCCGTCGCTTGCCCTCAAGAACTCGCCCGAGGTGCGTGGCCGCCATGCATGGATGTAACCATTTGATCACCAACTTTTGGTTGACGCTTGAGTGGTCACATCGACAGCGTTTCTCGTGGGAGCTCGACATGATGCGCCTGAAACACTCTGTGAACGCTTACGTCTGGTCTCACCACATGCTCGGCCGCCAGTACATGAAACGCAAGCACCACGTCAGGTGCCTCCCGCCCCCTCCTCCCAAACTCTCACGCCCTCAAGGGTCACCTTGCCTTCTCCTCCTCACGACATAGTGTTCCGCCGTGTCGCGTAGGGGCCGCAAGTGCATGGTCCACTGCCTGCGCATGATGCTGATGGCCAACAGCCTGGTCAAGCTCAAGGGCCGCAACATCGATCCTGCCGTCCACGAGGTTGCGAACCAGCACTACCGCGAGCTGATGCAGCTCGACGGCGAGAGCCTGACCTGGGCGGAGCTCGACAAGTGGTTCCATCTGCGCTATCATCCGCTCCGCCACGAGTTCCAGATGGGCGTCAACGACTACCGACGCAAGATGGGCCTCATCCACGCCTCGCAAAGCTGCGGCGAGGGCCGCCCGGCCATGCGGCTCGCCACGGTGGACTACATCCGCCTCTCGCTCCAGGAAGAGGGCGTCAGCGCTGCGCCCGAAGGGTGCGTGCCGAAGCGGAGCAGTCGACAGAAAGTGCATTGGCCTTGCAAGAACGACTCACTCGGCTCGTGCGATCGTGTGTATGGGCCTTCAGGCGCCATGACCTGAGCTTCCTGAAGCGCGAGCTCTCGCTGCGTATCTCACGACACCACCAGTTTCCCAACCTCGTGCAGCTTAACCAGCAGCTGTATTCGTCCCCGGCGGTACGCCGTGAGCTGAAGCGCCGCGCCGAACAACTTGACAGCTGCTCACACGAGTTCATTTTGCTCTCTTCTCCTCATCAGCAATGCGACGTCACCAGAGAGTGTGCGGGCCTCGTGCTCGATGAGGACGACGACTGGCGTGTCGTCGCGCGAGGCTTCCCGCGCTTGTTCCACTACAACGAAGACGAGGTGCGCCGGCTTTGGCACTCAGAACTCGCGGGTTGCTTAGCCCTGACTCGCGACATGCTGGAATGAAAAACAGGAGAAGCACCTGCCCTCCATCACCGCGTGGGACCGTGTGCGACTGTTCGAGATCAGCCCCGGACTGACGGTCACGCTCTATCACTATGCCGGCCAATGGCTGGTGGCGTCCACGAGCAACAGCTTCATCGGCCGTTGTCTCCGCAAGCGTGAGCGCGCCCGGATTCGTCGCGAGGAGGGCCGAGAAATGGACGAGGGCAAGGTACTGCTGGGCTTGTGCTATGCTCTGCACATTTCGCCTTCGATTCTCATCTCTTGTGCGCTGACTCTGACGGTTGGCTGCAGGACTGGAACCGGTTCGTGGAGAGGCTGTTCTGGCGCGTCTGGGAGGCGCGAGGCTACCGGCTTCCTGAAAAAAAGGAGGACAAGTGCTTCGTCTTCCGACTGGTCACGCAGGGCACGCTCGTCGACCACCTGCGCCGACCCGAGGACGTCAATGGCCAGCCCGCGCGCGAAGAGATACTTGAGCGACTGGTGCTGGTCGGCGTGCGCGATCGCGTGACGTCTGCCGAGTCGCTGCCAGAGGCATTTGCCCGCGAGCACGGCTGGGAGGGCCCGACCGAACGGCCCGATTTGGCCGCGCTCGTTGTGCAGTGGGCCCAGCAGGGCGAGCCGACGGCCGAGGAGCTCAAGGTGCTCTCGCGCCGCGGTGGCGGCAGCGTGGCCAAACCGACGCCGCCTGCCTCGTCCAAGTCGCCCCGTGATGGTGGCGCGATGTCCGAGCACGAGCGCCAGCAGAAGAGGCAAAAGTACGTGCTGGATCGGCTCGTGGACAAGTGCTGGGAGCTCGACGTTCTGGAGGCCCAGGGCCTAATCATCTGCGACCCGGACTTCAATCGCATTGTTGTTCACTCGCCATCCCACGCTGCGCTGTCGTCCTTGGGTACGTGAAGCTCCTCCCGGGTGCCCACACAAGGCTCACGTTCGGTTGCTTGGGATTGTGCAGGGCCCTACACGTGCCGACACACGAAGGAAGAGTACTTCCTCACGCTCGTGCGCACGACGTTCGACCAGCACGAGCGCTTCTGCCGCTACTACCCCGACTGGGCGCATTGGTACCGGGTACGTGCCCGCGTGATGGTATTCTGTCCGTACCCCTGGTGCCCCGCCTGACGCCGTGTGACCCTTCTCTGCCCAGTACGTGCGTGCGCTGCTGATCGCCCTGTGTGACGAGACCGACGCCCTGTACATGAACACACTGGCCAAGCTCACCAACAAGCAAGTTGGTGCGTCCTCCGCTGACAACTCGTTTGTTGGCGCGAGGAAGTCTCAATGGCTCGGTGCGGTGGTGGCGTTGGGTCGACGATAGGGGAGTGGTTCCACGAGCAACAGCGCCTGAATTCGAAAGAGAGCAAGCGCGGTAAGCTGTTGAAGCTGCTCTATAAGGCCAACGAGGCGCCTCTCTCCAAGCACTGCCGCAGTCCTGGAGAGCAGCCGGAGCAGCACACCATGAAGCTCACCACGCTCGCGCACTACCTCTCGCTAGACAGTGTAAAGAACGTGCACGTGAGCAAGGGGCTCCAGGGCCACCTATTCTCGGCCTACAACCAACAGCTCAAGCCCACCCGCAAGCGCTACGCCACCCGCAAGCTGTCGCCTATGCCCCTTCCCGCCCTCCTCCCCGAGTGCTCGCTCTGCCGAGTCGCCCAAGACTCTGAAGCTGCTGAGTAGCCAGTTTTTATGTTCGATGTAATTAGTTTATTTTATGTTGATTACACCACGCGGACCGACATCTCGTTGCCCTGCTCGAAGGCCAGGTCCAGCGAGACGTAGCCGTTGGCCGGATCGCGTATGTAGGTCAAGTACTCAGGCACGAAGTCGGCGTTGTCGGCCAGCACGATGGCCCCACGCTTGAGTCGAGGCTCCAGCAGCTTGAGGATGGGAATGTAAAGGTTCTTTGCTCCGTCGAGAAGCACCAGATCGATCTCTTCCGGCAGGTCGTTCTGCAACGTGATCAAGGCATCACCTTCCCTGTAGGCACAGAAAAATCATAATCAATTCTCATGAGAAAGGTGGTGAGGACTGCAAGAAGGCCATACCGAACGTCAACAAGATCGAGCAAGCCAGCGTCCTGGAGGTTCTGTTTGGCCTGGGCGACTTTGCCAGGCTCGAATTCGGTGGTGATGAGCTTGCCGCTGGAGCCGTTGTCCCTCAGCCCGGCCGCCAGGTGGATGGTCGAGACACCGAACGAAGTGCCAAACTCGACAATGTTGGTCGCCTTGCGCGCAACAGCCAGCATGTAGAGCATACGGCCGAACTCTGGCTTGACGGCAAGGTACAGCTGACTGCACAAGTCAACGTACAGTGACTTGTAGTCCTCGTTCGACTTGCGCATCACGAACTGCCGCAGATCTTCGCTTGCCTCCATGACTCCCTGCTTGATGAGCTTCTCGCGCATCTCACCAAGACGTTCTCGGTCTTTGCTCATGTCCGTGAACAAGCGCTGCAGAGTGTTGGCAACGTTGGGGCTATTTAGGCTGCTCATGTTGGGAGTGTTGTCGTGTGTTGAGTGTGTGAGCTGATGAGAATGCAGCCATTTTATAACCTCGCCTGAGATGGTCGTGAAAGACCTTCCTTGAAGGCTGGCGTAACGGTATCCATTTATTAAAAAAGGAATAAGGTGGCCCAGTTAGCGGCGTTTCGGGTCAAAACTAACGCATTAGGCAATGCACCCGCCGAAGACCCTCGACTCCGGGGCTGGAGGCAAAAATGGGAAATTTTTCACCTTTAATTAAAGCAGTGTTGAACATGCGTGGGGACAGGCAGAAAGTGGTTGCACGCTTGAAAACAACGCGATCTTGCCCGACTTCTACCTGGTACTTGTGATGTCCCATCGTCTTGCCCTGTTTAACCATTTGCTCTTTTCCATCACACGGCATCACCAGGGAGCCTCTTCGCCAGCTCGCGGGGCTGGTGTGGCTCTGGCCAGCGTCCCAACTGACTACAATGGTACTTCCCACCATGAGTACTCATCATTATTGGGGTGTGAAGGCAGCCAGCTAAGGTTGTTTTTCTCTCCTAACCGTGATGACGAGGATACGCACGGGCAAGCAAGCCAAGTGTGGGCTTTGTTGAGTATGGCACCCACGTCCCTGATGGCCGTGGTGATGGCTCATCAGCTTCAATGGCCTCGTGCACAAGCTTTTATGTGCTTACCCAAGAGATAAGATTACTGTATTTGCTCTAAACATAAAAGTTACGTGGCCATTATTATTATTGGGTTTACGCATATGACACACGAGTAGGCGAAGGCTGCATCGAAAGCTTCAACTCAGAGGCTCTACGGCGCCTGCTGGCGCTCATTCGGGCCTTGTGGGACCTCGCCACCCTTTAAGGAGTGTTCTGTGCAGCAGGCATGAGAAGAAAGTCGAGAGAGGGTGAACCACCAAGGACAAACCTGAAGGAGAAAAAGGAGGAGGCACAGCAACGTCGGCCTCTTCCGTGTCGGGTTCCTTCAGCAGCCGGTCGACGACACGCAGGGCTTCTTCGCTCGCCTTCTTGGCAGCAGCCGCACGCACCTCAGCGAGCTCTCTGGCTTGTCGCTCCCACTTCCGCTTGATGTGCTCCGGGGTCTCGAGGCTCTTCCGATTCAACGGATTCAACTGTGTGGCCAAGCTCCCCAGGAAGGGAGGAAGGGGGATCAGCACAGCCATTTAATGGACCAATGACGGAGGGAGACTCGCGCACCCGAGCCACAACCATGCCCTCGATCAAGGCGAGTGGCACCGGACCCCACGTTCGCGAGTCGGTGGATTGTCTCGGGTTGTCGCCCTCGAGCCACACATGAGCTGGTGGCACTTGGATCGTTACCTGCCCCAGCACGAGTATGAGGCCTCAAGGCGCACCCGCAACAAAGTGGTCAAAGGTGAACCTCGTGAGCTTGTTCCTCTTCTTCGGTCCAGCCAACGGCAGCGGGCGAGTAGAAGGTGACCTTGATGGTGTCTCCCGGGAGGCCCTTGACTCGCTTCAGCACTTTCGACTGCTTGACTTCGAGGTTGCATTCCGCTGGGTGAAGGGCTGGGGTTTCCCGTCAGGCTGTGTGTAGTGGTAGGGGGATGAAATGGTGAACGAACCCTGCACAATGTCTCCGACCTTAAGGTCTTTCTCCGGATCAATGCGGTGAGACACCACCACGCTATCGGAGGCGGCATTTAATGTCGGATACATGGAGGGACCTGCTGTCTGATAAGGGCGGCTGGGTCACTTAGCCGCTCAATTGTTACAAACAATGCAGGACGCCAGCAAACGCACAAGTGTGGGCCGGTAAAAGAAGTGAGTGAAGTTGTATGCCACTGCAAAAAACGAGCCATAGAAGACTGCCTCGCGCCCAACACGGCTCAGGAGAGGTCTTGCCTTCTCCATCTTCTATTTGCGTTCATTTTCTTTCCAGGATTTCTTTGTTTTTTGTTCTTTAGTTTACCGCACAGGCATGGCGCAGAAGAAGGTGAGTGCTGCACCGCCTCCAGAGCCCACCGCCGTGCTCCGTGGTCATGAGTCCGCGGTCAACGCTGTTGCTCTCTGGGTGCCTCCGGCAGATGGAAGGGCACAGCCTTTGGTGTCGTCGGGAGATGCTGGTGGCGGGGTGTGTCTGTGGTCCCTCCGTACCAAGCGCCGCCTCCAGACCGAGCCTACCGCACACACCACCGGCGGCACAAGCGGGGGGACAGAGGGCGGAGTGCTGCAGGTGGCCTTCCTAGCCGGCGGCAGCCAAGTTCTCTCGCAGGGCCGAGGCCAAGATTCGTGTGTGAAGCTCTGGTCCACCGAGCACCTGGGCAAAGCAGGTGGCAAGGCGGTCCTGACCACGTTTCCCGTGGCGTCGATGGCCTTTTGCAAGGCTTCCCTGCTGGAGCACACTGGAGGTGAGGATCTCCCACTCTTTTTCTGCACCGTTCTTTGCTTGTAGTGCTGAGGAGCCCCCCCCCCTCTCCGCGGTGCAGCGAGCGAAGAGCGACTGTTTGCCATATACGGTGAAGAAGACACAAGGCGAGTGGAGGGAGAGTCTGTCTCTCTGTGGGATATGCGCTCGCAGCAAGCGTTAGTGCGTTTGCCCTCGCCCGAGGGACAGGACGGACGAGCAAAGACAGGCATGTGCATGTGCCTACGACTGTTCGAAGGCTCGACAGGCCAGGCCTGTTTGGCCTCGATGTGGGAGAACGGCCACCTCTACCTGTGGGACCTCCGCAACACAGCGCGGCCGTTCGCCTCCACCGCCACCGGGCCCACTGCGCGCAAACTGCACGCCGAGCCGCCGCTGGCGCTCGACTTGGCTGTGGTTGGTGACGGTCGGGTGCGCGGCGTGTCCAGTGGAGCTGACGCCCACATCGGCGTCTTCGCGGCGGGCCTGCCCGCAGGTGCCACCACAAGCCCCGACCAGAGCGAGGCCGCGCCACCGAGTAGCGGAGGCGTGGTGGAGGTGCTACAACAGCTGGAGCTGGCGAACGCGGGTGTGGGCAGTGTGGCCATCCGCCGAGATCAGCGCATCTTCGCAACGGGCGGGTGGGACAAGCGCGTGCGCGTGTGGGACTTCAAGCGACTGCGACCACTGGCCGTGCTCAAGGCCCACACGGAGGCGGTCAACTGCGTCGCCTTTGCCAACAACAGCCCAGAGAGCAATCTTCTCGTGTCGGGCTCAGCGGACACGCGTATCGCCTGTTGGTCAATTTACTGACGAGCATCAAGGACTTCACTCTCTTCGGCCGAAAGGGTCTTTTGGCCATATGTGTGTGCTTTTTCGTGTCACACAGCGTTGGCCGGCGAGGCGGCTTCAGCTTCACTGGCTTCCTTTCGCCGTCGCTCTTCCTCTTCCTCCTTCTCTTTTTGCATCTTCTGCTTGCCCTCTTCGGTCAGCTTGGCCCAGAACACCGTTTTGATGAACTTGCCTCCGATCAAGATAGACCCTGCGTTCCTCTTCTCTTCTTTCTCTGCATGCAAAGAGCGGGCGCGTTAGCACCTCGGCACATATACCATAGAGCAAGCCATTCACGTACCAGGGCCGTCGTCAAGCTTCACTCGTCGATATTCTCGAGATTCGGAGAGAATCATGTTTCTCTGCTTGTCGAACGCCAAAAATCGGCCGATAAAGATGCGGCCGTCGGCAATGACGACCTTCACTAGCCGCCCGATCATTTCCTCGCGCACTCGGGCGATGTTGGGTGTGTCGTGGGTCGAGTTGCACAGCTTCGCATCCCACACGCTCTCTGGGTTGAGCTTTACCCCACATCGCACGCAAAATTGAAACGCATTTCGCTTCATAACCAGTCCACATGCTCCGCACATGATGTCATTCTCCTCAGCCACCTTGGCCTGAGCGTCAGTGCCCAGCGTCACGACTGCCGCCTCTTCCATCGGCGCCCCTGTGTGTCCATCCTCCTGCGCGTCGCCCATCGCGTGTGTCTATTTTGGACCAATTTAAGCGTCATTTCCCTCCGCATTTTGTCTCTTTTCTTCCACACGGCATGGCTTGTGGTGGTAAAGACCTGACAACAGGAGTGGCTCTCACTCACGAGGGTTTGTGGTGACCACAAGAGGGGCCGCCTGAGGGGACCCGGTCAGACTCCGCAGGAGGTGTGATCTCGTTTCCGTTTTCATCGACGACCTTGAGCTCGCCGACCGAGTGAGCAAACTCCTTCAGTGAGAACTGGGCACTGCCTCTCTCCTTGGGCTTCTGCTGGGACGGGTGCGGACACCAGCCGATCATGTAGACGATCTGGTGTAGTTCCAAACCCCCAACACCAATGCGAGTCTCGTCAGATTGAGGGTCCCCAGCTACAGAAGACCTTGACGGACCTGGAAGGTGGCGGGCACGCGGCCGTTCTCCCTCCCGTAGAGGGCCTGGTACGCCGCCGCGGCAGCGTACATGGTCGGGCGGGGCACGTAGGGTCGTCGAAAATGCTGCGCGTTGCTCTCGCCCATGCCCCGTAGGTCGCGCATGAGCGTGAATGCGTCGGCAAACTCCACCACGATCTCTTCTTGATCGACTGTTCCAATCAATCACTACCGCATGAGCAGCGGGTCTTACGCACCACAAATAATGGAGAGCGGTTCGCCGTACTGGTGGGGAGGCCAAACTTGGCCCGGGTGAGCAGATCGCCCATGTCGCCCACGCCAGCAAAGGGCGAGACGTGGTTCGAGATGCCGCCGTCGCGCTCCTGTTCGGCCACCAGGAAGGCGTTTCTGTCATGCACGCGAGGGTAATCACGAAAATGGTGAGAACGCGATGGAAGCAGGAAGGCATCACTGGCCAGACCCGATCAAGCTACCTGAGCTCCCAGAGGGTCTCTTCGCCGAACATGGAGGCGAGGAAGAGGCCGTCTGGCTTAAGGACGCGTCTGATCTGTGCGAGGACGCCCGGCAGGTCATTGACCCAGTGCAGCGCCAGGTTGGAGATGACCAGGTCGAAGGTGCCCTCCTCGAACGACAGCAGCTCTTCGTCGCCCAATATACGTTCAGGTTTAACTGCACTCAGGCGGTAGATGTGTGAGCGCATGGGCTCAGGGAAGGTATTGAGTAGAAAGGAGAGGCGCGAGGTGGCGCACTTGGGAGGGCAGCGTCGTGATGCTGGTCACGCGCCAGGCTCAGTGCTGTGAAGAAGAGAATAAGAGTGACCTCATGCGTTAGGATCGCGGATGTGCACAGACAGGCCGCGGCAGAGGCGGGGGTGCGAGGACATACGCGAGGAGTCGAGTTGCACAATCCGCGTGATGCCGGGTATCTCCTGGAGGTACTCCACCACGCCCGATGCCGCGCCGCCCAAGGCCAGCACTGACGAGTACTCGCGGTCCAAGATGTCCTGCGTGAAGCGGCCACTTTAGCGCGCTGACCTTTTACGTCGGCCCATTGAGGGAGCGTCCGTACGTTGAGGCGGTCGGTGAGCCGCACGGCGACCTCTTGGCGCAGATAGTCGAAGTCACTTGAGTCGGCGTCAGCAGCAGCACGATCGCGCTGCAGTCGCTTCACCTTGCGGTTGAACACGTTCATTGCGCGTTCCTCGCTGTCCTGCGTCGCCAGACCTCGACGCGAAGATATCCCTATACAGCGTGCCACCGCACCCTGGAGCAGGGTGGAACGCGGCCAAGGGATTCCATTGAGCTGCCCTCGGGTGGCGCTCAACCGAAGTGCCGATCGCATCGCACTTGCGCTTGTGTTTTTTGATTTTTATGTTTCCTTCTTTTTGGACCGCAGGAAAAAGAAACATTAAAAAAAAACTAAAGAATTGAGCAGCATGGAGGACGTGGCGTCAGACACGTCGGTTGTGAGCGAGCCAGCAGTCGAGATGATGCCAGAAGACGAGGAGGGTGAAGAGGAAATTGAAGAATTGGAGGAAATCCTGGAAGAAGAAATCGAAGAAATGGAAGAGGAAGTTGATGAAGGAGCCGATGAGGGGGATTCTGCCGCGGGAGCTTCCAAAGCTCTGGCAAGCACAGATGCGGTTCCTCGCTCACCCGCCAAGTCGGGGACTAAGGCCGTTAGCACGACCACTTCCACGACAGGCATGCTGGAGGGGTCCAACATTCACTACTCTGCTGATGGCAAGAAGCTGTGCAGCCACAGCTCCAAGGTGTGCAAACAGCGGCGCATGGAGGGCCGCGGTTTCTGCATCAAACACATCCTCGAGGACCCGACGTCGGGCTTCCGCCAGTGTGAGTACCTGTGCAAGAAGAAG
Source organism: Acanthamoeba lenticulata (assembly GCA_002179805.1). Classification (NCBI taxonomy): domain Eukaryota; phylum Discosea; order Longamoebia; family Acanthamoebidae; genus Acanthamoeba; species Acanthamoeba lenticulata. The sequence continues at coordinate 638 of NAVB01001276.1, read as the reverse complement.
GGCAATCGTCGATGCACCAACCCCGTGCCCCCGCCCCACGAGGACGTGTACGTCACATCTACCCATCAATCCATCAATCACCTTCTTCAAAGCAACTCAATGCAACCATGGTCGGGCCTGGGCTGGCAATTGTACAGGGTGTACTGCTCGCACCACCGACAGATCTTGGGGCTGCAGCCGCGCACGGTGATCAAGCGGGGCAAGGCTGGCAAGCCCAGGGCCGACCTCCGCACTAAAGGCGCCCACACGGCCCTCATGAACGTGCTGGCCAAGCACGGCATCCCCGAGAAGAGCGCTAAGCGTAAGGGCGCCGGCCCTGCCGCCAAGCGGCCCAAGCCCGAACCGTACGCCTCAAAATGAGTCCCCAATCTCGCCCTCGAGGTACTCATCGTTCACGGTCTCGACACAATGTTGACGACCAGGGAGACGCAACCAACTGCGGCTGCGACGGCAGAGGATGAATCGAGCGACGAGTTCCCGTCGGATGATGAGGAGAACGCTGACGAGGCCGATGTCGAGAGCGGGTCGGAGGACGCCATCAGCGACCAGGACCGCGATTTTGACAACGACGCGTTCCTGCCCGACAGCTTCCTGTGGCATCTGGAGCACGACGACCGTGCCACCGACAACGATCCCCT
>NAVB01001275.1:0-29434 GCA_002179805.1 Acanthamoeba lenticulata | reverse complement strand
GCCCACTACAACAGTGCAAGCAGCGTGGTGACTGGCCGACGCAGCACCCTCCCGCCACTACAGCGGTACCTCCTACCCACCCCAACGATCCGAATTGTGATCCTCCTCACATGGTGGTGGGCAGGCGGTTCCTTGGTTCATCGTCATCAGCCATTTTGAGCCGCTGCGAGGTGCCCGTGAGTGTCGGTACGCGTCGGTTCCCTCTCGCTTCCCTGTGTGGCGATGGGACTAGCTGACTGGATGGCGGCACAGTTTCTGACACGGAGGAGGATGAAGGAACCATCGCTGAGCAGAGGTAGGGCAAACTTGACAAGATCATCATCAGGAAGGATCAGTGACTTGTTTTTACTTACAAGAGGAAGGAGTGAGAAAAAAAAAAGAACAAAATAAAAATAATATAAAAAAGTAAATGAAAAAAAAAATAGCTCCAGTCAGTAGGCCAGCAGACCGAGCTTGTGCAGGCGATCCCTCGATCGCTTGCGCACCCGACTGGGCAGCAACACCTCCCGCTCTTCGTCATTAAAAGGATCCTCGTCCTCACTCTCCTCACCCACCAAGTCGTGCAGCATGCGCTGTAGGAAGAGGGTGACAAACACGGTTAGTCTTGAGCAAAGGCAAGCCTTGAAGAGAAGAAGGGATACCTTGAGTAGGTGAGGAACGAACGGCGCGAGTCAATCGCTGCCCGCGCTGCCCATCCCCGGGTGGTAGTAGTAATAGTACACCGCGCGCTGGTCGACCCGCAGCTTGGGCAGGTGGCTCTTCTCTGCTCCATCAGCAGCAACAATTTTCGTTTGGTTAACCATCGATTGATGAAGGGTCGCAGCACACTGGATGATCTCTCTATGCGTACCACCGAATAAAGAGTGATAGTTGAGGAAGTAGGAAAAGACGGCGATACCCGCCCCCAGCAGGGAGCCGCCCAAGATGTCCGAGAAATGGTGGCTGGATTGGACGGATGATGGGGGAACGGAATTAGTATTTTAAAAAATTAAAAAAAATTAAAAAAATGACCCGGCACTAACGAGGGAGGAGAGGTACTGGTAGTCCATCACGCGCGAGACGGCGACCGCGGTGGCGACGCCGATGGGGATCAGCGCAATGATGGCTTTCCAGGTGGTGCCCCCGTGGTGCCTGCACGATAGGTCGACGAAGATGCACGATGAGCGATGTTTGGAGGAAGGAAAGTGGCGGCGGGGGTGCGCACCGGAAGAGGCCCATCTTGCCGGAGAGCCAGAGAGACAGGAAGACCATCCCGGCAAAGGAGATGGAGGAGTGGCCCGAGGGGAACGACAGGCGGCCGTCCCGAACCAGCGGTGCGTCGTGCTGGTTACGAGTGAGCCTGTGGCCACCTCACATGAGTGCCCGATAGAGCCAGCGAAAGAAAACACATCAGCAAGAGTACGAACCAGTCGGGCCGGTAGCGGCCGGCGGCCATCTTGACGCAGTCGGTGAAGATGAGAGTGAAAGCCAGAGACTGGGTGAGACCGAGGCACGCGTGATGGAAGTCATGCGAGCTCCGCATGAGGAACAGCTGCCACAAACCGAAGATAACCATCGGCGCCAGAGCGTCGATAAAGGCCAGGCTCCACGCCGGCACCTGGGAGAGACAAATCGACGATAATCATGTCAAACAGCGACCCTTAGTCCACGGAAAGATCGATGACGTACAGTGTCGGGCATAAGAGGATAGCTTAAAGAGGGGTCGTCTTTGGGGAGGAAGCGGTCGTAGGGGTCGAACACGAATTGGGTGAGCGACAGCTCCACGAGAGCAAGGAGGATGACCAGACCCCAATCAAAGAGGTAGTCCCACCGCCACCAGGCCCACTGGGCGAGGGGTTGATGGCGAAGCAATCCGTACTCCTCATCACGATCGGCTGATCCGCTCATTTCCATGGAGTCAGCCATCATAGGAGCTGTGGTAGGCGGCGTGCGAAGGAAATCCATCACTCGGCTCTGTCCTCGAGAATACATGGCCGCAACAACCCAACCGGTACTCTCTTGACAACTCTTCCGAAGACGAGCTCGGACCAAAGGAAAAAAGAGAAAAGACGCGGTGCTCCCGCAGAAACAAAAGGAAGGATTGATGGAAAGTGTTTTTTATCGCGAGGAGCAAACTGCCTGGCCTCCCAATCCTCTCATGGAGAGCAGAGGAATGGTGGTCAAGAGTACGGGGGGTAGCGTCATTTACAAAGTGTCGGAGTAGAGCGCTTAGTAGATGCGGAAAGGACGGCCCATGGAGCTCTTGATGTAGAGGCACTTGACGTTCTGCCAGTTCTTCTTCAGGAGCGACACGAGGAAGTTCACAGCCAGACGGATGTTGAGGTCGAGCTCCTCGGGCTTCATCTTGACGTGGCCGACGGCGACGTTCATGCAGATGACCTTCTTCAGCTGGAACTTGATGGTAGACTTCATCTGGTCGACCTTCTCAGTGATGGGGGTCTTGTGGTCGATGAGGGTCGGGAACTTGCCGGCCTTGTTAAGACCAGGGCCGAGAAGACGGGGGATCAGCTTGATGATGGCCGGCGAGGCAAGGAAGACGTCATACTGAGCAGCTGTAGAAAGAGCAAGGTCAGCATAAAGACTAAATGGACGGAAGCTGGTGGAATGAAAAGAAAATCAGAATAAATAAGCTAGAAGAAGTCTCTTCATCGATTTCAGAAGAGGTGTCAGGTATTGTCATCCTTATCAAAAATGGATAGAATTGGGGATACGTGAACGAGAGGGGAATCATACCGAGCTTCTTGACCATCTTCTTGTCCTTCTTGAACTTGCCGAGATCCTCAGCAGTCTGGAAATCAAGACCAGCCTGCTTGGCCTCATCGCAGTGAAGCTCGTCACCGAGGACGCAGATCTTCATCTTGGGGCGGGCAAGGTAGGGCAGCTTGACGGCACCAGCGAAACGCTTGTCCTTTTGGGGATCATACTGCTTCAGGCCAATCTGAAGCTCGACGGTCTCCAAGAACCTGCGCTTCTTCTTGTTGCCGCTCTTGTCGACGCGACCAGCAAGTACTCCAGCGATGGCTTTGCTGAGGGTTTCGGCTTGCAGTTTGCTCATGTTGGGTCCTCGATTGCGATAGAGGGGAGAGAGGAAGAAAGAAAAGACCTAACTTCGCTATCTGGCAATTCTTTGCTTCCGCCACCCCCCCCAAACCAGGAAGAATCTAGGTTTAATGTCGACACGCCAGCTCAAGGAGAGCCTCCTTGCGGCAAGAGGCGGCGAGCCGGGCGGCTGAGGGGCGAACTGGACAGACCCATGGACAAGTACAGGGGGAAGAAGAAATTTATTGGTCGCACAGTAAAAGAGAGCTACGCCTCGTATGTGGGACTGCACGTTAAGAACATCAACGAGGCAGGAAGGAAAGGGTTAGCAGCCTGTGGCTGAAAAAGAGCAGCTCGGCTGCACGACCGTAAGGCCGCATGCAGTGGGGAGGGCTTACGTGTTGGCTCAGCTTAGTACTCGGGGTAGGTGTAGGAGGGACCGACGATGGGAGCGTAAAGGAACTCGCCCTGACCAATAACGTTGCCGGCAAGAGCGGCGAACACTAAAATAGCGTTGCCATCAGCTTTCTAATTTACAAAAAAAGGGGGGGGGGTCACTTGAAGGGATAGTAGCGTACGAATGGGGGTGCTGGCGCGAGCACCACGGCCAATCTCACCCATAGTGACCTGACCCGTGCTCACACGCCGCCACAGAGCCTTGGCATCGGCTAAAGATAAAGTCCGAATATTGAGTGGCGATGAGCCAGCTTTCAATTTAATCCCCCTCCATCACAAACAACGAGGAGAAAATTGATACCGGGGAAGGACTGCCAGCGGTTAGACCAGCAACCAAACTGAGTGCCCAGGTAGCCGTAAAGCTTCTGGTTGCAAGCGCAGCTGGTGCTGCTCTGTTCAAGAGCTTGGAACTTCTGAGCGCCCTTAGCGAGACCTCCGCAGATACGGTTCATGTTGCTGTATCAAATCAAATGGGACAGAATTGCGTGCTGTGCTCCAAGACGCCACCGTGGGTTTTTTCTGGCCAATAAAAATGGTCGTTTTTTTTTTTTTTGTTTGTTTTTGTTTGCGGGAAATGTGCGTTGCGTTTCGCTTGGTCGATACAAAATGGAGGAGTTGCCAAACGAGATTAGGGTGAAGATATTCGAGTACTTGGCCCCGCCCGAACTCGTAAAGTTGTGTCAAGTTTGTCGTTCTTGGAGCCAGCTGATCCATGACCCCTTTATGGTGCCCTTCCCTCTTTCGTTTTAACTTGCAACTTTTCTCACACCTCTCACAGTGGCGCGAGATGCGTGCATGGCTCGCCCACCCTGTAAGGAGCTTCAACAACGCAAGCCTTACGTGGGCCACTCCTTCTCTTGCCTTATGGCGGTATTATCGTATGTTGTTCTGCACATGCGCTGGTGCTACCGCCTTTGCCACTTACCGCCCTTCTCGTACGTACTCGCCAAGTGGGCTTTGATCGCTTTGTTCGTCGCTTCGACCTCCGGCAGATGCGGCAGAGCCTCTACCCGGGCGCCGTGATCGACTTTTACATTGTATGCATCCTCCCCCTCCCCAAACAAAGTACTCATACAGCCTCTAACCATGGCTCACGGTACAGGCCATGCTGGGTAAAGGTAAGGAAGCCGATCCGTCTTGATGAACAGCAGCACATCATGGCCGCTTCATGGATGGTGGCGCACCCATCCGACATGCTCAGCGATTCGGAGGGGATCACCGCACGCAGGGAGGCGAAGTCTCTTGCGTCACCTTGTGCCTCCGTCACGGCGAGACAACATGAACGTCTATAACGGTGGGTTATCCTATGCTTGGCAGATGCCACAGTACTCCTTCCCGATCCACACGCGCTACGTGCCCCTGCGGCGCTGCGGGGGTCAGGCCAAGGTTCGCTCCTTGCACTGTGAGCAGAATCGAGCCTTGCGCTTACAAGGCAGCGTCAACTTTGTTCCCGAATGAATGCTACAGGCCTACTTGGTCGTGTACGATGTTACCGACCCCAAGACGTTTTCCGATGCGACGGATCATGTCGAAACGATCAAAAAGCTGCACGGCCCCGCTTTCGTGGCAATCGTGCTGGTGGGCAACAAGAAGGACCTGCTCGACAAGCGAGCTGTCACTAGCGAGCAGGGCCTCGCCTTGGCTGCTCGACACCGAATCGGCTTCATTGAGACCAGCGCGCTCACAGGTGCGCTTGCCGCGCCTAGGGAGGGGGTCTGTCTTGTGTGGTCGCGAAATGAACAACAATGGAATCGTGTTCTCAGGAGAAAACGTGATGGTGGCTTTGTACGACTCTCTCCTCGCCTACTTCTACAATGCCTACAGTGCCTCGCAACCGCGTCAAGCCTTGCCCGCCGTTGGTGTTCCTCCCCCGAGGGCATCGAGCGGAGACGGCTCCTCGTGCCTCATCTCGTGAAAAGAGCGGCTCTCTGTACAGCGATGCAAAATGTAATCGTCAAGCGACAAACGATAATAATTTAAGAGCTGAGCGCGATGTTGCAGCCGGTGTTCCGTCAGGGCGAGGCCAGGCAGAGGCTTGGTGAAAGCGCAGCGAGGGCCAGACGCAGGGCGGCGACGGTGCTGGATTGGGAGGCAAGCAAGCACGATCGCAGTTGTGCGTCCAAGTGCGCCGCGATGCGCTGGTGGATCGCTGCCGAGTCTGAGACCCCCCCCCCCGTTTGGTCAGTTGCCAACTAGGTTTTAAGAAGAGCGCAGAGATTCATTACCGTCATCGTGGGGAGCTGCTAGGAGCCGCTGGAGGACGAGCACCGACTCGTCTCGCACCACCTCGCTCGTGCTGTTGAGGCCCTGTTATGTTGGGGGGGGGAGGCATGAGAAAAAGAAAAACTGGCTGGCATGAAAGAGAGGATTAGCCGTACAGCGACGGCCAGCGGAATGTGCTCTGCGACAAAGGCTAAGCATGCGCGGGCATACGCGCGGGCGGTGTCGTCAGCGCTGACGTCGACCAGAAGCCTACCTGTGTGCACGGCGCTGCTCGAAAGCAGCCGCAGCTGCTGGTGTCGGACCTCCTCGTCGTCGACGGCGCTGCCGCAGTTCTGTGCGCCGCCAAAGGTCAGTGCCCGCCGGAGCACGTCGAGCGGCACCAGCACGCGGTTGCCAGCGTCGACATGGATCGGCACGGCACAAAGAAACCCGTTGAGCTGCGCGAGCAGGTCGATCAACATGGGGTGAGGCGCGCTGGACGATGAGGCCGAAGTGGATGACGACGCTGGTGGGGCTCGGGCGCGGTCGCGCTTGACGAAGAGCAGCCCGTCCACCTGATTCACGAGCTGGGCGAGGCGCACTCCTGCGTCGCCCACGCCAGGGCGGCTCGCCCGCTCTGCCACGAGCAACGCCATGGTGGTGAGCAACCGGCCGTCCTCCCGGCGATGCTCAGCGTCGGTGGCTTCGACGATCCGGTCGAGCATGAGCTGGAGCAGCTGCTGGGCGTCGCAGCATCCATCGGGCGCCATCAGCACATCGCGCACGTAGGGCTCGGCTTTGGCCGCCACGCTCGGCACGCGGTCGTGGAGGAGCGCGACCAGCAGGGCCACGTTCGACCGCGCCGACCACAGGCCGTGGTGAGCCCCGTGTCCGAGCACGGCGAGCAGATCGAGGACGGCTTCGCGCGTGCTGGGGTCCTCTGACGACGCGAGACAGCGGAAGGTGGCCTCCATCGCGCGGCCGCGCGTCAGCGCATCGCGGAGGAAGCGCACGTCATCGGTCGTGGTAGCTTCAATATCCATGGTGGACTCCAGGTCTTCCGTCGTCGCTCGATCGCGCTTCAGGGTGTGGAGCAACAGGGCGGTGCTCTGCCTGAGCCTCTCAGCAGCATTGGAGACGTCAGCTTCTTCGTCCCGCTTGTGGTGATGCTGCGCCGCCGCCTTTCTTCCACCTGCACCCGGCCTCGTTAGTCAGCCACCGCCCCACGCTGGATCACCAAACACATGACCCCGTACCGCCCTGGTGGTGAGGCTGGAAGCCTCGCGTGCCGGTTTTGGGCTGGTAGGGCGACATAAGCACAGCTCCCGGCGGCGCAGACTCGGGCATCGGCTCGTCCTGGGCCGAAGCTGGGAAAAACAGTCAGATATTTTTTTTTGCAGTTTTTAAAACAAAAATAAAGTAAGTAAAACAAAAGGGTATGTACCTCCTGTAGCCGAAAAGACGCCCAGCTTAGCAAAGGAATAGCCGACAAGGGCGGCCGCTGGCCCTGTGGGGTACGCAGGCGAAGGCGAGACGAGGACCGAAGGCGAGGGGAAGGTCACCGCAGCGGTGGCCAACGGAGTCGCTGACCCGCTGCCGCTGGTGCCAACCGACGACAGTGTCGCCGACGAGGGGAAGGGATAGGAGGGCGACGAGAGGTGGGCCACGAGCCCCGACTCGAACGCGGTCGAGCAGGCGCAGTTGGAGGCGACGATGCCCAGCAAGCGCGCCACGTATCGCTGGAGGCGGCTGTAAGCCGTCGAGGGAAGAAGGCCCGTTGATGCACGGCCGGAGATGAACTGCACGAGCACAAGGAAGGGCTCCACGAAGACCAGCTGCTCGCCGCTAGCGGAACGAGCCCCGTGGTCCCGACGGTGCCTGCTGGCGTCGCTAGAGCGCTTGCCCTCATCGCCAGCCGCGACGTGCGGGTCGCTCTCGAGCAGGAAGAAGAACAGGATCCGCTCCAGGATCTCAAGGCCGGCCGTCAGCAGGGCGTCCTCGAGCGTCGGCTGCTCGGGCAGCACGCGCTCGAGGAACGCGACAAAGGCGTGCTGAGCTACTCGTCGGAACAGCGGCGGGAGGACCGGGTAGCTGGCGAGAAGGGGCTTGAGCCGGTGCGCCCAGACCGCGGGCTGGGGGTCAGGCTGGGCCGCGCGCCAGGCTTCTTCCCACATCTCGGCCACCTTGGCCTCAACTGACTTGCCGTACGCCGTGAGCGCGCCCACGAAGGATGCCACCAGCTGCTGCCTCTTGTCCTCCTGCAGTCATTTTTTTGCAACCGCGTGAGTCTCTCATGCGCTGTTGCAAGGAAGAGGCGTCGGTGAGACAACGGGGAAACATACCCACTGAACGCCGGACTGGCGGGCCTCCATCTCGAGGGTCGCGCCATAGAGGAGGTGTGCATAAGACGCGTTCGCAAAAACGCGCCGCAGGAGTGCCTCTGCGACGGCAGCCACTCGTGGCACGGGAGCCGGCGCACCGGCAAAATCTTCAGCGTCGTCCACAGGCTGCGGCTGGCCCTCAGCCAACGCCTGAGAAGAGATGGGTAAAAGGGAGGGAAGGGTATCATGTCAGCGATTCCTGAGGTTGGCCAGCACAAACCTCCTTTGAGGCAATGTTGACGCACCTCGAGCAGCGGGGTGAGGAAGTGGGCCCGAAACCAGTGCCAGGGTTCCACCGACGGCAAAGAATGTTTCTGTTTCTGCTGTCCCACGGCAGTCGCAGGAAATAAGTGAGTGGGACTTCTCTAACAAACTGATGTTGGCGCTGCGGGACGCACCTTGCCATGAAAGGCTTCGGCTAGAGCGGCATGGACGGCCTCGGCGTGGGGTCCATCCTATAAATTCACCGCACACCCACCGGGCATGTCAACAAGCAGCCTTCACTCGGTTCATGAAGGGTGAGCGTACTGCGTGCTCGGCGGAGGAGAAAATGACAACGAGGAGGTCCATCAACGCGATGACCGTGGCCACACTGTGCGGCGGGTGCGCCGAAGAGTGCAATAGCTGGTGCAGCAGCTTTTCCGAGTGTACGTTGGCCGGCTGAGAGAAGTAGAGAAGGAGCACGGGCGCAAAGGGGACGAGCAGCCGTCGAACGAGGTCGGCACCGTCAACGTCGCGTGTTGCCTGCTCGCGTGCGAGGCGCTGGTGCAGCGACAAGAGCAGCGGTACAACAGTGTGCGCGAGGGACAGTTTGCCATAGTGAGTGTGCTCCATGAGGAGGACGGCTCTGAGCTTGTCGAGCTTAGCCTCGAGCGATAAGTTGGACTCGGGGAAGCGCCGGAAAAGACGGAGAGGCCGTTGGGCCGCGCCTTGGTGGCCCGGCGCCGATAAGTCGTGGTAACAATTATCAAGTAGCAGCTGGAAGTGCTCCTCGCGTAGCGCAGATGAAGCCTGTTGCGACAAAGACAACCTCTTGAGCATGTGTATGTGCAGATCATAAGAGGAGAGGAAGCAGATGCACTTACCTCCACGAGGCAGTCGGTCAACCAGTGGCACAGGTGAGCCTCACCAGAGTTTTTGTTGCTTGTTTGTTGTCTTGAGAAACGAGGGGGAGGGAGCATTGCCGTAGGGTGAGATGCGTCGCTGACTGGTTTAAAGCGCGCCATAGAGGGGCAGCAACGGCTTACCTGGTGGACGGCATGTTCAGGAAGCGCTGATGCAAGTGCTGAAGGATTTCGCGGCAAGAGATCGTGAGTCTGCCCGAATACAGATACCGCGTTCGTGTTAGTGAGGGGCGATAGATGGACAAACAGGAGGAAGCACCTGTGCGCGCTCGCTGGGTCTCGTTCGGAGGAGGGGAGAAACATGTTGAGGAATGCCGAAAAAGGAATCTCATTGCGGCTGTAGGTGGCATGGCCGCGGCCTCGCGCTGATCTCTCCTGAGAGACCAGCATGTCGATGAAGACTGGGGCGGTTCGTCAGCGCAGAACTTCCTTAGAGAGGGGCCGTACATACCGTCAAGAACGCTGGCGATGAATTGCGGGTGAAAAGAGAGCAAGGTGGTTATGACGATGTCCAGAGTCGTCTTATGGTCCGCGGGGTAGTGCTCTCGCAGCAATCGGCGCAAAAGGGCGGGAAAGGTGGCGGGCGACTCCATCCACAGCTTTTCCCAGAGCGCAACGAAGCTGAGCACGTCCTGTACAACGAAGCAGCGTCAAGCCGTGGATGGGGTCTATAGAGGGCCAGAGTCTGTGGGCGTTGCACGGTTGCGTGACGGCCGTACCTCGTTCGAGGTGTCCCGCGGCGAAGCCAAGAGGGTGCGCCATCCCATAGCACCCAACAGCGGCTCCAGCTCAGAGCCTGCGTCTTGGTCGTGCTCTGCTCGTTCGTTTCCACCAAGCTCCCTTTCTTTGTGTTTCGGTTCTGGGAGCCGATGGTTAAACCTGCCAATCAAACGGGAAAAGAAAAATCAGGTTGAGGTACCTCTGGCTCGCTTGTGTCGTTGGCGTTCGCTTCCCTTCTCCTTGGGGTGACTCCGTTTTCTGTGCCTTGAGCGACGATGGGCAACATTGGGATCGGTGGCAGATTCACCAGCCCTTGCGCCACTTGACCACTCACCCTCGGGCAGGGTCTCATCCGAGCGCAAATCCATCAGTAGAAATGCAAAAGCCAGGCACGAGACCAATCGTTTCGGAGATGATTACGAAATTTTTAAAGTCCAATAAGATATCAAACACATTTTCCAAATAACAAGGAAATTATACCAGAACGCTTTGGCTGCAGATTCGGGCTTTCTTCTTCTGTTCTTGGTCGGTGCTGCTACACTCGCGCGGGTCTCCCTCCCCATTTTTCCACAACAAATCGCGAAGATGAGCAAGTTCTGGGGTGGTGCCGCAAGCTCAGACAGTGAAGACGACGTCTCTGAGGAAGTCCTCTCCGAAAATGAGGGCTCGGACGCCGGAAGCGGTGCCGAGGGAGAGAATGCTGAGGGAAACATTGATTGGGGCCTTGATTCCGACTCGGAAGGCGAGGACACCAAGCGAGTCGTGAAGAGCGTGCGAGACAAGCGCTATGAAGAAATGCACAAGCTCATCGAGACTTTGGAGAACGACATCGGCGAAGGCAACTGGGTGAACATCAACACGAGTACGTTTCAATTTTCTCTACGCAAGCAAATTGGCTTGATTTTTACGCCCCGCGTTAGATTTCCAAAGCCTGGCTGTGTGGATCAAGAAAGCGAGCAACCTCATCAACAGGGAGGGCTTGCCCGGCCCCTACATCTCCATCCTCATTAAGCTCGAGGACTTCCTTAAGCAGACCCAGGCAGACAAGGAGGTACGCAAATCCCGCTCTTTCCTTGGGGAACAATTGTCTGCCTTTTGAATTTCGAGGCCAATCAACGCTTATCATGCGCACACCAATCGCACATTTCATAGGCCAAGAAGGCCATGAGCAAGAACGACTCCAAGGCATTCAACACGTTTGCTCAAAAGCTTAAGAAGAACAACAAGGATTACCAGGCTGAGATCGATCGCTTCAAGCAGGTTTTTTCCCCGCCCCAGCCCAAAATCTGTTGCTTTAACTTACATGCCTGCCTTGTATAGAATCCCGCTGCTTTCAACAAGGCCTCTGTCAAGACGGCTAAGGCTGATGAGGACGAGGATGAAGACGAGGAGGAAGGTGGCGATGATGACGACATTGCCACCCTCGCCAAGCCCAAGAAGGGCGCTTTTTCCGATGATGAAGAGGAAGACGAGGGTACGTTGCAGCTACTTTAAACTGTTGCTTGATGTGCTTTGTTCTTACGGTTCGTTTTGTTTTATGAAGATGAGGACAAGCCGAAGGCTGGAAAGGGCAAGCAGGCCAAGCAGGCCCCTGCCCCCGTTAAGATCGTGTGGACTGACGAGCTCATTGCTGACAAGCTCGAGGAAATCGTCAAGAAGCGCGGTATGAAGAAGGCCACGCCGAAGGAGCTGCTCGACCAGCTCAAGGTGCTCCTGGCCAACGTCAAGTCGAGCCAGAAGAAGGTTGAGATCTACATGCAGATGATTGCGATCATGTTCGATAGGACCAGGTATACCTCACGACTCTTTCTCTTGCTGCCACCTTTTATTACCATCTGACTTTGATGTCCTTCCCTTTCCCTCTACCAGTGCCAACGTCACTAAGGCCATGAAGCCTGGCGCCTGGGCTCGCACCCACGAGTACATCTCCGAGCTGCTCCAGCTGCTCAAGACTGACTCCTCCCTTGTTCTCAACGAGACTGCCGGCGAGGCTGCCGTGGACGAGGATGGAGGCGTACGTCTCTTCGGACGCTCTCCCTTGTCTTCCTCCTGACTATTTTCTCATCTACTTCTCTTGCTTAGGCGCTGGCTGTGGCCCACATTGCCGTCAGCCTTACCTCCTTCGTCGAGCAACTGGACACTGAGTTCAATAAGGGCCTCCATCATGTGGATCCGCACACTCACGAATACGTCGACAGACTCCGTCAGGACAACTTGTTCCTCGCGCTGGCTGCCCAGGTGCAGGAATACTATGAGCAGCATGGTGACATGACCCAGGCCGCCCGCATCGCCATGAAGAGGATCGAGCACTCCTACTACAAGGTATCTTGATGATCTTGGTGCTTAGCCAGCCGTACCAACTGGGACAAGGATGCTGACTCAAGTGGGGTTTTGTTATGGGCAGCATGACACCATTACCGAGAAGCTCGAGGAGGCTCACATCGAGCGCCAGCAGAAGAAGGGCACTGATGCCGCTGCTGACAACAAGACTTCGGTCGATGTCGAGAAGCTCTGCGTCCTTGTCTACGCGCACGGCGATGAGAGGCTGAAGACCAACGCGCTTTTGTGCCATGTCTACCACCACGCTCTCCACGACAGGTTCCACCAGGCCCGCGACCTCATGCTCATGAGGTACAATCCCCCTCTTCTCCTTCCCCCTGTCTGCGGGTCAAAACAGCGCTGACCCACAAATTTTGCCCACAGCCACATCCAGGACAACATTCAGCACATGGATGCTCGCATGCAGGTGCTGTTCAACAGGGCGATGGTGCAGCTTGGTCTGTGCGCTTTCCGCCGAGGCGCCATTTACGAGGCCCACTCGTGCCTGTCGGACATCTGCTCGGGCAAGACGAGGGAGTACCTCGCCCAGGGCATGTCAAGCGCGCGCTTCCAGGAGAAGAGCCCTGAGCAGGAGAAGCTCGAGAAGCTGCGCCAGGTGCCGTTCCACATGCACATCAACCTCGACCTCCTCGACACCGTTCACCTCACCACCGCCATGCTCCTCGAGATCCCCAACATGGCAGCTCACCCCCACGACATCAGGCCCAAGGTAAGTTCTTGTTCTCTTTGAGGAATGCCATCGTGCCGTCCGACTGACGTTGTGCTGCTGCGTCTCAATTTGCAGATTATCTCGCGCGCTCTGCGTCGTTCGCTGGACGGCTATGAGAAGAACTACTTCACGGGCCCGCCCGAGAGCACGCGTGACTTCTGCGTGGTGGCCGCGAGGGCCCTGGCCAAGGGCGACTGGAAGCGGACAGAAGAGTTGCTTCTGGGCCTCCCGGCCTGGTCCCTGCTCCAGAACGCTGAGGAGGTCAAGGTCATGCTCAAGCGCAAGATCCAAGAAGAGGGCCTCCGGACCTACATCTTCACCTACTCGCCGTGCTACACCGCCATGTCCCTCGAGGAGCTCTCCGCCATTTTTGAACTGCCTCAGATCGCTGGTAAGTTCTCCTCTCCACTACAAGGCTGTGAACGTGTGTGGGCAATGACAGAGACAGGATATTAACGCTTGTTGGCAACAGTGCACAGCATCGTGAGCAAGATGATCATCAACAAGGAGATCCAGGCCTCGTGGGACCAGCCCACTGCCACGCTGGTCATGCACAAGGCCCAGTCCTCCCGCCTGCAGCTCCTCGCGCTTCAACTGGCCGACAAGGCTGGCGTGCTGGTGGAGAACAACGAGCGTCTCCTCGAGTCGGCCAAGCCCGGCGGTTACGGCTACAAGTTTGACAACAAGGGCCGCACGGGCGGCTACGACTCCAGGCGAGGAGGCGGTGGCCCCAGGCGAGGCGGCTTCTCGGGCGACCGCCAGGGCCGCGGTGGCCGTGGTGGCTTCAGCGGTGATCGTCGCCAGGACGGTGACCGCCGCCGGGATTCGTCCCGTCCCGATGAGCGTCGCAATGTGGCCGACGGCTTCATCCGGCAGGAGAGGCGTGGCCGGCGCGGCGGCCGCCAAGAGGGCGGCTGGAACGCCGCCTAAGTTGCATCGTGTGCCTTTCGCCGCTGTGTGGTGCCGGACGCAACGGTTGTGTGTCTTGTGTACGCCTGCGAGCCAGCATAAAAAACCTTTTTTTTCTCTTTTTGCTGTTCCATTTATTTGCGACAAATCGCTCGTGCTTTTGATTAGCGGCGATTGATGCGGCGCGGCGCCAGCGTACTGAGTCGCGCAGGTTCACGTCGCGTTGGTGCCCCAAGAACCTCCATTTGCCTCTTTACTGGCGCACTCGAGACACGTTTCCTATTTAGTGCAACGAAGCCCATGTTGAGTGGTACTCGCAGCACTCTCTTGGCTGCAGGCACACCCCCTTGACCTGCGCGCGGCACCAGGTAAACCTGGTATGGATGAAAAGCTGCGCGAGGCCCAAGCTGCAATGCAAAAGGTCGTTGCGGAGAAGCCACAAGGCGAAGGTAGTTCTTCTTTTCTTGCCTTCTGCACAACTGGCAACTCACAACTACGTGGGTTGCAGCTTGGGACACCTTGTGGAAGGACAACGTCACCCCGTGGGAGGCTCGCAAGCCTGCCCCACCGCTAGTGCGTCCTCGCCAGTAGGCTGCTGCGCATGCGCTTGCACTTACGGTGACGACGTATATGAGTGCAGGTCAACTTGTTGAAGACCACCAATCATGTGACCAACACGGCCAAGGTGTTGGTGCCCGGTTGCGGTTCGGTAGGACAACATCACCTTGCGTGCATTCTTCTGACGTTCGAGGCCTTGAACGTGCTCCTCCTTCCTTACGTACTGCTCTGCCCAGGCCCACGACGTGATCGCTCTGGCCGAGAAGAGCCGCTTCGTGGTAGGGCTCGACATCTCCGAGACCGCCGCGCAGGTCGCCCGCCAGGTACACCCCCGAGTCCTGCCATCTGTTTTTCTTCATCGCCCGATCTGGCGTCCGCGCCGATCTGCGTGACGGCATGGATGCTGGACCCCTCTATTGTTGGATACGGCCATACTGCGCAGAAAGCACCGCTTCCCATCCGAACAGCGAAGTTAAACTGCGCCAGGCGGTGTTAGTACTGGGGTGGGCGACCACCCGGGAATCCACCGTGTCGTATCCTTTTGCTCTCTCTTGTTTTTGAACCGAGCTCCTTGCAGCTGAGAAGAAGGCACAACCAGAAACGTTTTGTCTTATACTAATTCGTGGTATGCGTGCAGAACCTCAAGGAGCACGGTCTGAGCGAAGATAAGGCTGTGATCCGTGTGGCCGACTTCTTCACCTTTGGCGAGGGACCTTTCGACGTTATCTACGACTACACGTACGAAATCGTCCGTCCTGGCGCAGAACGCATGGCCTACACTAACGTGATGGGAGAGGGTACAGGTTCCTGGCAGCGCTACCACCGCACATGCGTAACGACTGGGCGGCCGGCGTCAACCGTCTTCTCGCCCAGTGCGCCCTCCTTCCCGCTTCTTCAAGGCACGCTCGCTTTTTCTAATCCCATGAGGGGCGACACAGGGACGGCAAGATCATCACGCTGATCTTCCCGCTGGGCGAGTTCAACGGCGGGCCGCCTTTTGCCATGTCCCTTGCCCTGTACCGCGCCTCTCTCTCTCTCTCTTTTTCTGGCCTCGCGGGCTTTTGCTCATCACGCAAAACGTAAAAAAACCTGTTGTGGCCGCGCAGGGTCGAGGGCCTGCTCCAGCCCTTGGGCTTCGAGGCGGTCTTGAGCGAGGCGGCGCGCGAGAGCCACCCAGCTCGTCAGGGCCGCGAGTGGATCGCCGTCTGGCAGCGCAAGTCCAGCTCCCGTCTCTAGCGCTGAAGTCTATTTGAAAATGCAAAAATGATTATAATAAGTGTCGCTGGTGATGACGTAACGATGAAAGTATACACAAGGACGACTGCAGGTGCGATCATCCCTCCTCGCCTTGATCGACTACGGTGTGGTCGGGGCGGTGGCGCGCTTGGCGAGCTCCTCCAGGCAGGCCTTGAGGTCGGTCGCCCAGAGAGCTTTGTCCCGCTTCTCCTTGATGGTGAGGCTGTAATTGAGCTTCTCCTTGCCCTTCTCCTCGCTCACCACTAGCGTGAGTTTCCCCTTCTTCTCGAGCAGCGTGTCATCTGTTTTTTTTTATTATTATTTTTAATCCAGTCAATAAAATAAAAGAATAGTAAATGAAGAAACGAACACGAGACGCGAAGGTGGTGCCACGAACCGAGACGGAGGATGCTGGACAGCGGGAGGGAGAAGAAGAGAGAGAACTCCTCGCCGTCCTTGGTCCTCTTGGCGTTCTTCTTCTTGTCGCAGCACACGAGGAGGTCGTTGAAGAGGAAGAAGTAGTAGGGCTGCTTGTCCTTGTCCTTCCACGAGAGCTGGATGACGCCCTCTCGCACGTACCGCCGCAGCGGGTTGAACAGCGTCTGTGCTCGATCGAGCCCGCAAGAAGAGATGGATCAGGCCAATTGGGGGGGGGGAGAACACAACGAGCAGGTGAGAGGAGCACGGGGGGGGGGGAGGCGCACCTCGCCCTGCACGATCTCACCCTCGATTGAGTCCTCGATAGAGTGCAGCTTCATCGCCCACGTCGTCTGCTCGTTGTCGATTCCCGCGTTCAACCTGGCGACGAGGCAATTGCATTATTAGTTGTCCCGCGAGTATCACCACCGCCAGAAAGAGGAGGAGGAGGAGGAAGAGGAAGAGGCCAGTGCGCACTCGATGAGCTGTTTGTTGATCTTGGTGGAGGCCTGCTCCAGCAGGGTGTAGTCCGGGTGCAGCGGGTTCGTGTACTTGTGCAGCTCCTGCGCAGGGTCATAGAAGCATGAGCGTGTCTTTGTCCCTCTGACGGTGCCAAACTGAAATTTGTGGGGGGGGGCAGGGCAAAGGCGCGCACCCGAAGGAGGAGGCAGTAGCGTGGGATGCGCTGGATGGGCATGATGAGGAAAGATTCGAGGTCGAGGAAGGTCGTCTTCTTCTGCTCGGCCTCGAACGCCTGCTTGATGACCTTGAACGGCGGCTTCCGCTTTTCCAGGTGGCGCAGCGTCACCACTGACGTGTTGTATCCCGCCAGATACGGCCTTTACGCCCCCACCCCCGCCCGCCAAACAAGCACAAAGGCCTCTCATGTCAGACACCTGACGGGCCTCCGTGCACGCCTCCCCGGAGTCTCCTCCAGAGACACACAGAGGGTTCGGCGAGCACGCGGGGGAGACAGTGTCGGGCGACGCACCGGTAGCGCGACAAAAAGTCGGTGTGGTGCAGGAAGATGTCGCCGATGGTGGTCGAGATGTCCCACTTGTCGATGCGTTCTGCTCACACCATTGTGCGCACTTAAGTGAGATCATCCGCGCACTCGGACCCGAAACGGAGAGGGAGAGAGAGAGGAAGAGGAAGAGGAAGGAATAGGCCTAGTATACCCTTGAGGAGGTGGAGGAAGGAGGCGTGGTGGGCGCAGAGCTCATCCCAGTTCCAGAACACGTTCTGGGTCTCCGTCGGGGTCAGAATGCGCCCCTCGGCCTTGAGCACCACCGACAGCACATGCTTGGAGACCATGGCGAGCGAATTCGCGTAGGAGGTCTCCGTGACGAGGATCTCCGACGCCACGCGCTGCCGCACCACATTACGCGCCTTCTCCATCTTGATGGCTATTCGATACAGCCACCACCATCCGTACACAACACAATCCAACATAAAACATGTCGTCAGCAGGGACAAGCATCTTGCAGATCTCATGGGTACTGGGAAAGTACCCTGAATGTCCTGGAGGGTGTCCGTTTGCGGCTCTTGCCTCGGCCTGCCCGACCCCCGCCACCGTCAATAAAAGAAAGAACGTAGAGAGAAGGAGAGGAGAATGGAGGCGGTACGCGGAGGAGATGGCGCGGGATCGAATCTGGGAGCCGGCCTCGCCAGGCTCGGCCCCTTGGCGGCGAGGCGTGATCACTCGCGGCTGCGCCGACGGGTTGGTGGCAAGCCCGCCGCGCATGATCGTAGAGTGCCGGCGACGCGCGGCGGGCATGCCGCGCAGCGGGAGTCCGAGGCGCGGCCTCGCCTGCGCGAGCTCGGCCACGCTCATGCCGGGCTGCACCGACGGTGTACCACGCATGAAATACTCCTCGCCGGCCTGGGATGTCCTGAGCTCGGCGGTGGCGCTGGAGGTGATCGAGATGGCACTGAAGCTGGTGGTATTGGCTTTGGCCATAGGCGACGACGCCTCGGCTATGCTGGTGGACGTCGTAGCCTCGAGAGGCGCAGACACGACAGAGGCGGTCCTCTCGCCCGTTTGTGCCTCGTCCAGTGGCACTGCCGCGGGCTGCTTCTGCTGCTCCTGCGGCTGCGCCTCCTCGAGCGGCTTCTGCTGCGTCTCGGCCTCTTCCTGGGCCTTATCAGCGGTTGAAGTCGCTGGTACTTGAACCGGCGGCCGCTGCTCTTCCTTAGGCGCTTCTACTTCGTTGGGTCGGCTGGCCTCCTCGCTCTCCTTCTGGTCCGCCACGTCGCTCGCTAGCGGCGCCGGCTCGACCACAGGCTCTTTGCGCTTTAGCTCCTGCACTTCCTCCTCCTTCGGAGGCTCAGTAGTGGCCGCGGCGGCGGGAGCGGAGGAGGACTCTTCGGTCTCGACCTTGCTGCTGCTGGACTTGTCGACTTCGCTTCGCTTCTCGCGGACGCTGATGCGCTTCTTCTTCGTGTCGCGCTTGGAGCTCTTCCGCTTGACCTTCTTCGGGAAGGCGCCATCGTCGGTCGTCGCGACCTCGGCCTCAAGGTCCTTGTTACCCAAAGCTTGTGTTGCCGGGTCATCGGCGGCAATCACGACAGCCTTGTCCTTGTTTTCCGTCTCCTGCGCGGGCTCCATCTTTTCAGGGGCTTCCTCAGGCTTGGCCTCGTCGTTGATGCCGGCGATGGTCTTCCGCTTAACCTTCTTCTCCCGCTTAGAGTCGCGCTTGGACAACCGGCGCTGTTTCTTCTCGCTCTTCTCCTTCTCTTTGTCCGCGTCCTTGTCCTTGTCCTTATCGGCGCTCTTGTCTTTGTCGCGCTTCTTCTCCTTCTTCTCTCTACGTTCTGTCTGGATGGCCCTTTCGGAGCTCGGCGAGCTGGGCACCCGGTCGAAATCGCTGGTGCTGGAGTTCTTCTCCACGATGAGCTGCTTCAGCGCCCTCTTCGACTTGCGTCGCTCGCGCTTGGGCGTTCCCACGTCGCCCTCGACCGCTGAGTCCGTCGACGTGTAGCTGCTGTCGCTCTTGAGCTCGCCCTCCTCCAGCTGCTGCTTCTTCTTTAGCTTCTTCTGCTTCTTCTTTTCCTTGTCTTTCACCTTTTCCTTCGGCGGCTTCGCTTCTTGCTTCGGCTGCGCTGCCTCAGCCGGCTGCGCTGTCTCAGCCATATGTGCTGTTTCAATCGGTTGTGCTGTCTCAGCCGGCTGCGCCGACGGCGCCGACGCCGACGCCGCGGCCTCGGCCTCACCACGTAGCTTTTCCTCGGCCTCCCGCGCCGCGCGCTCCGCTTCATCAGCGGAAGCAGCAGCAGCAGCCGCAGCCGCAGCCGCAGCAGCGGTGGCGGTGGCGGCCTCTCTCTCGCGTCGCTCGAGCTCCTCCTGCTTGGCGCGCGCTTCGATCTCTGCGAGCGCCAGCAGCCTCTGCCGCTCTAGCTCCTCCACCTCCTCCCGCGCGCGCCGTTCGGACTCTTCCAGCTTCTGTCGCTCGGCTTCCTCCTGCGCGCGTTTCTCGGCCTCCTCGCGCGCGCGTTGCTCCGCCTCGGCCTGGCGCTGTCGCTCGACGGCCTCGGCGGCCTCCAAGGCCTCCTTGGCTAGCCGTTCTTGCTCCTCCTGCTTCCGCTGCTTCTGCTCCTCGATCTCCTTGAGCCGCTGCTCGGCCAGATGCTGGCGCCGCCTCTTGGCCTCTTCCTCGGCTTCGTTCTGCAGACACCTTTGGCGCTCGCGTTCGACCTCCTCCTGCTCCCGCCTCTCGTAGAAGGCCGCAACCGCTGCCGCCTCGGTTGCTTGTCTTCGCCTTTCGGCCTCGGCCTCGGCGTTAGCTTCGGCCGAAGCTGTTTGCTTCGGCTGCTGTTGCTCGATTACTGCGACCCGCGGGTCGTCCTCCTCTGGACGATGTGCCATCGCTGATGATGTGGCCTGCGCGACGTCCTTTTCGCCCTCCTGAGCAATGGCCGCGTCTTGAGCGGCGAGGCCGTCGACCATGTCGTCCCCGTACCACTCGCCGTCCTCGTAGTACTCGCCGTCTTCGTAGTAGACACCCTCTTCGTCTTCGTAGTACTCCTCCTCGCCGTCCTGCGTGATGCGGAGGGGGAGGGGTGAGCAGACTTGGCCGGAGGAGAGAGACGGAGGGGGGAGGCGACCTCGGGGATGACGGCGACTTGGGTGGTGACGTGCATGTGGATCTGCTTCTCCTCGTCCTTGAGTTCCTCGTTAAGCAGCTTCTGGAAGAGGAAGTCCAGATCAAATTTGTCCCGCAGGTAGTTGAGGAGTATCACGATGGACTCGACCCGCATAGACACGATATCTGGTATGCACGATGACCGCGATGTCAACGGCAGGTTCAATCGTGTGCATTATCGGAGAGTTGCAAAGTGGGGCGGCGGACCTCGAGCGGTAACGTTGGGCACCTGCTCGAAGGTGACTGAGGAGATGAAGTTGAGCACTGCCGTCGCGTTTTTCATGTGCTGAAGAAGCAGAGCGAGAACAACAAGAAGGAGTAAGCAGCCACCAGCACGACTCAACGTAAGGTGAACCGTTGTCACCGCACCTGCCACAGATACTTGGGCTGTTCGTCCCATGCCGTGCGCTTTTGGTTCGTGAGGACCTGCGTGCACACATACGCGGCAGCCGGGGCCAAGGATCGTGAGCCATCACTTTGGAAAACGACATGCATGGCAAACTTGACGCCCGTACCTCGACGAGGCGCATGAGGGCTACGCCGTTGCGGATGTTGGTCGAGAGATTCTTGATCGGCCGCACCGAGATCATCGACCTGGCCAGCTGCGCGTTGAACCAGTCCACCAGCTCCTGCTGCTCCGGCGTAAGCGGCTTCTGCTTTACACCAGGCACGCACGCACAAAAAGGATCAGTGGCTTTCCTCGAGGCTTCAACATGAAAGCAAGTAGGGGAAAAGTGCCTCGAGCTCTTCATCGTCCTCCTTTTCCTCCTCGAGCGAGAAGTCAGTAAAGGCCAGCGACTCGGACCAGAGGGACTTGGCCCGCGACGTGTCGGCGATGATGGGCCCCGTGTACCAGGGCTTGTTCTTGACCGTGTTGGCCAGCACGATGATCCCGTTGATCACGAGAAACATGGCCTTTTCCTCGAACAGGTCCGTCGTGTTGAACAGATTCACGCTCTCCACGCCCAGGGCCTGGCATCCCTGCAGGAAGTGCTCGATGTTCTCCTGCACATGTGTGTAAGGTAGCTTGTCGGCAAGGAACACTGAAAAGGGAGAGGAGCACCATCTGATGATACTTGATCTTGGTCAGGTGGATCTTGTCCGTCACCGTCCCGGGCTTGATGGTGTTGAGCAGTCTGCTCTCGAGCCAAAAAAGCCTTTAGCGGCTGCGAGCGGTTGGAGCGCACATAAAAAAAGAGAAAAGGGTTCTCAGGGAGACGCACCGGCACAGCATGACGCCTGATTTGAGACATTCGGCAAAGGAGGGCTTGGAGAGGTCCTCCCCGAGTATCTGCTCCATCCATTCCCGTGCGATACACTCAAGCTGCGCCCCACGCCCGCGTGAGCAACCCAACACAACCACAAGAAGCAAGCCTCAGGGTGGCGACTGCACGCAGGCAGAGGTGGCGCACCTCGGCCGAGTACTTGAACTCGGAACGGGTGGCAATGTCCTCGTGCAATGATGATACCGACGGAGTCGAGGCCACAGGGATGGGAATCGCTGTGATTGTCGAGAACATGAGCCGCCCGGCGTACGTGGCGAAACAAGGGGAAGAGTCGGAAAAGACGCACGTTCAGGCCGGTCGATGACTGGTGCAGCCTGCGTAGGCACTTCCCGTGCTGACTGAGGCGACGGCACTTCGTTTTGTCTCTTCTGATTGGCGCGAGATCCCATTAGAGGGCAAGATCAGGGCGTAAGTGAAGTGTGAGTGATGGTATGAGTGAGGGTTAGGCATGAGCTATACCACTTGCCAAGGGCGAGGGATAAATGTCGAGGAGCTGCGAGTCAATGGCAGGGGCGAGCTCACTCCGGTGGACTTGGCGTCGGCGATTCGAGCGAGAAGCGTCGCCTGATCGTACTTTTCATGCACCAACATCAGGCGGTCCAGGCATTGCAGCACCTTCACGAGGTTCCAGGATGGGATGTGTGGTAGAGAAGAGGAATAAGAAGTGGTGGTGGCACATGCACGCGTCCTCAAGAGAATGCGTACCCGCATGATGTCCGCGTCGTTGTAGAGGTCGGGCGTTTCGAAGAGCTCCGTGGCTTGCAGGCCGATCAGCTGGCAACATTTGATGAAGGACGTGATGTTCTCCTGCGCAAATACTGGAATAAGTGATTGATCTCGATCACATCGTGATCGTTGTTGAGCCAAGCGCTGTCGACGCACCATCTGCTTGAAGGGAAGTGGCGAGTTGTGGATGCGGGGGATGATGTTGGGGCATATCTTGTTCATCACCCTGAGCGGCAGAGCGATAAGGACAGAGGACTCAAGTCAGGCAAGCATGCGCCGGTAGCTGTGGGCGCGAACACAAAACACAACAGAAATGCTCACAGAGTCATGGCGGAGGAAACGCACTGGCAAAGCACGCGGCCGTCCTTGAGGGCAGCACTGAACTCACCCTCAAGGGGCTGCTCCAGAAGCGTTGAAATCCATCGCCTGGCAGCGGTCCGTCAGGGTGGGCAGGGCGCTTTGGAACTGATAAAGAGCAGAAGTGTAACAGTACCGTATCTGGTCTTCGAGGGCGTGGTTGTACTTGGAGGCCTTCTTCTCGGCAAGTGTGGTATCCTTCACGTTGACGTTGCCCGCAAGCGTGTTCGCAGGAAGATTGATTTAGAAGTCCCCAAACGTAAGAACAGGGAGGGCAGCTTCCCATAGGTGTGGGGAAATGGGTACCAGAGATTTAATCACACTCATTTCCTCCTGTAAGCTGTTCTCTGATCTTGCCTAACGATGGCCAAGAACAAATGCCTCCGCGTTGGGTGAGACACCGCTAAGGTCTTAGATTTACTGGGCCAGAGACCAGTAGAAAGGGAGACGTCCTGTTCCGTTGTTGTGGGTTAGCCCAGCCAAGCTTCTTGT
Source organism: Acanthamoeba lenticulata (assembly GCA_002179805.1). Lineage (NCBI taxonomy): Eukaryota > Discosea > Longamoebia > Acanthamoebidae > Acanthamoeba > Acanthamoeba lenticulata. The sequence goes on along the minus strand of NAVB01001275.1, from coordinate 6,340 downwards.
GCTCCCTCGTTCGCCACGGCGTGGAATTCCAAGCATGCCACGCCCATTCTGGTGCCAAGCACGATACTTGCCCACAAATGGTTTCTCTTCCCAAACTCCAGAACCTTTTTCGCACAGGGACAAGCTGTTTCTCTCGTCTTCTTCTTTTTCTTCCTTCACTGGGCGTCCCTCCAAAGATCGAGGGACTCCAATATGTACAGCAGGCACTCCAACAGAAGAGGGAATGAGATGAGCAGGCTTGGCATCCCCTCTCTCTGAGGGGTTGGAGACACACAAATCGTTGAAAGCTTCGGCGTGCCGTGATCCGTTCTTCCTTCCACTCAAACCGCTCTCGTCGCAATTGGCTCCACACGCTCTCACGCTCTCTTCGTGCAGCCTCGAAAAAATGGCGCTCTAGCCCATGTGGTGGAGGTTGGTCGTCGCCAACACACGCGCACACAATGGCCAATGAATAAATATCTGGAGCTGGCGGGGCAGGTCCCACCGCCACGTCACCAGGCCCAACCCTGCTCGCCTGTTCTATGGCGTACCGAGGGGCCATAAAGCGAATCAGTACACCCATTAATCAGCGATGTAGCGACGGGCACACGTACTAGGACGAGCCAGGACAGGAATGGCGCTTCTGTCGGCAGCTCAGCCCTTGAGGCTATCCACAGTGCGGGACAGCGCCAGGGATAAAGTGGACGGCAGCGGGATGCGTGGCCGTTGTATTGTCTGTGTTGTTGAGCCGTTGTGTCAATACGTATGCATGCTACACTTGAAAAGTGGAGAGCACGGTACCGTGTTGTTGATCTGCTCCAGCCGGCGTCGGAATTCCTCAACCTCTCGATCCTGCTGCGCCTTCAACTCCGGATCCATGTCGTCGTCTTCCTCCTCCTGTGTCATAGACAGAAAGGGAGGAGAGCAGCATAAGGACTCGGCCGAGAACGAGGGGCATCTCCATGGCGCCAAGTTGGGATCCATCATAAAACGCACCTGCCAGATGTCATCGTCCAGCGATATATCCAGCGGATCCCGATTGAGGTCACCAAGCGGATCGGGTGATGTTGCTGACGTCGATTCGTCCGACTGGCGAAGCGTAGGAGCCTTTCTTCGCTGGTTGGGCTGATTCGGCGGCAGAGTAAAGGGAGTATCCACTGGCGGCGCGGACGGCGCACTGCGTCGTAGCTCCCTCGACTTGGTGCCAGCGGCGTTGTCTCGACGACCAGCTCGGCCATTGAAGGCCGCACTGGCATCATCGCTAGATGGGAAGAAGAGGTCGGAGGAGTTGTGGGATGGAGTGCGGGAGTGAGATGGAGACGAGAGCGGTGAGGAGAGCGGCGAGGACGAAGTCGAGGACGGAGACGAGGACACAGGAGACGATGATGTCGACGAAAACGACGGCGAAGGCGACGTCGAGTTGCTACGCATCATGTCCGTCTCACTTTCTTCACCACCCCTCTGCATGTTGATGATTCGTTGTATGATGTCCTCTCGGCGGTCTCGCTTCTCCCGAGTAGTTCTGTCCTCTTGTTGGTTGCCCCGAGTCTTGGCTTTTTCCTGACTAGTCTTTAGACCGGCCCGCGGCACCCCCAATTCCTGTGACGTCCGCAGGCTGCCATTACCGTTGCCAGTGCTCACCTTCTCCTGCGACGTCCGCAGACTCTCCTGGGCCTTTGCCTTCTTTTTACGCTCGCGCTGGCGCGCCTTCTTGGAGTTTTTGGACTTGGACTTGGGCGCGCCGTTAGCTCCCGCGCCGTGCTTGCCGTCGTTGATGAAGGAGACGAGGTCGTCCACCGAGCGCGTGTCTTCTGTTGAGAGCGACAATCCGAGGAAGAGGGACGGGTGAAAAAGACGTTCCACAGCTTCTCCGCCATGTAAAAGAAAAGAAGAACTGGGAAGTACGCACCGACAGGCTCCGGTGGAGGAGGAAGAGCTCTCGTCTTTTGCTCCTTTCGCTTAGGATTGCAGAGTTTGTTTCTAAGCTTGTCTCTCATAGTCGGCGGAGGAGCTAGGCATATCACGCAAAGTCACACCGTCCGATGAGTGGCTGTCGTTCGGTGTGTGTGCAGCTCAGAAGGTGAGGAAGGAGCACCATCATCTTCCGGTTGAAAGTCGTAGAGAATATTGAAGGTGCGCCTGATCTCCGCTGGAGTCTTGCCTTTGAGCAGTTGCGCAATAGCTTGACAGGTAAGATCGACGAGGGGTTTGATTTGTAGGTGGTAGGCCGCCTAATTTATAAGCAGAAAATGAGGTGCTGATCTTGTCCAATCAACACACCTACGGGAGGGAGAAGAGGGTACCGAGGCCAACTCGCACAAAGTGCCAGGATCAAGCTTTACAAATCGCTCATCCCAAGTCTTCAAATCCATTCCCTTTTCCATTGTCACAATGTGTGGTGCTGTGTGCATGTGACAGTACTCCATGACCTGTTTCAGAGAGGGTATGAGTACAGCTACAGGAAAGGTTCCGTCAAAAGAGGGGGGGCACCTTCGAGAGAGCCCTCGAAGTAATGTTGTCGAAGTGGATGACGCCATTGGGGCCAGCGGACTCTGTGTTGCCCTAGAGGGTTAGCCCATTGTGGATCTCTTGCTGAGCAAGAGATGAAGAGAGAGCCGCACCGATCTTTTTACGGATGGCCAGACTCATCTTGGTGGCCACACTTTTGTCTATATCAACCAGCTCTCCATCTGAGGTCTCCACCAAAAGGGTCTCTGCATTCTCTCGCGTGAAGGGTAGCCGCTTCACCACACGCATGCCCTGGTTGACGGTACCGTCTTCCTCCTCCTCTTCCTCGCTTGAGACGTCGTCCATAGGATCCTCCTCTCCAGGGGCAGGGGCAAGGGCAGAATGTCGGCAACGGCAGCCGACCATGTGTCCATGAGGAACGCTTCCCCTTCCGTTCTCCACTGAAGGATCGTGAGACGATGAGTCGCGCAGTGGCTGTGATGTGTCCGCCATGTGAAATCTGAAAGGCTCGTTGTTCAAATGCTGTTGTAGGGATGGTCGGAATTGATCACCAAATCCTCCTTTTGCTTTGATTTAATTCCGGGATGATAAGCTCCCTCAAAGGATTAAGACGCCCTGCTTGCTGGCTCGCGCTGCACGCGAGTAGATGGAGGCGAAGCAAGGGGGGGAAGAAAGATGATTCAGAATTAATTCCTGCGAGAGGCGCTCCGCAGTCTTCCGTCTCTGTCGCGAACTTGAACGCCGCCACGCGCCTGCGCCTGAAAATCACACAGTGTCGACATCCACGCGTGCTCCCGGCAAGAGCCCAAGGTCGCACCATCGTGTGTGATCAGGGTCTGAGAAGCCTGAGACTAGCCTCAAGGGCACAAATGCCCCTCGATGGATAGCAAGCCACCAACCTGCCTGCACAGATCCAAGGAAGGGAGGTGGCTTGGTGGGGATGTGTCGACATATGCGACGAATATGTGTCAGACAGGCTTCCGCGTATCTTCCGTGGGTAAAAAGAAACTTCGCCAAGCAAAGCTGACACACCCTTCGATTATCGACAGATCGTGCACGACTGCTGTCGTAGAGCCATCGCAAGTACCATCAGGCTTCTGCAACTTGATCCACTCTTGTTTAGATACAACTCAGCAATCAGCAAAGAGGCACAAATGAATTTGGCTTCTGTTCTCGCTTCAAGGGAGCGTGACGGTCCAGTGTGGATCTCGCCTCACAGGATGAGCACTAAGACCACCTTTGTCGTGCCTGCACTCCACGACCCGCCCGTCGAGGGCGGGGACGCCTCAACCCATGCGTCGGGGGAGCCAACAACACTCACACCCAAGACAGACGGCGTGGCAGCGCCAGATGTGCGGCTGCACAGAGCCACCGTGGCTTCTCACCTGTTGCGGTCCAACACGGGCTTCGTCTCGAGGTACCCCCCCCCCCAAAACAAAGTCTTCGCCTTGCTGGCGACCTTGGCTCAGAGCTTGTGCGCGGTAACGCCACGGTGCAGGCTGTACCTGGCGAAGCGCCTGCCGGCTCACCGAGGCTGCGTCAACACCATCCACTGGAACAGCGAAGGGACGCTGCTTATCACCGGATCTGACGACTGTCGGCTGGTACGATGCCTTCCCCCCAGCCCGAACCGCCGGCGTGGAGATTAAACCGAAGCGACCATGAGCGCTAAGTTGAGCACTCTTTGTGGGCGTCACGCAGAACATTTATGGGACTGGACCAGAATACACACAGCTGTACAGCCTGCGCACGGGCCACTCGCGCAACATCTTCTGCGCCAAGTTTGTTCCCTACACTGGCGACCACATGTACATTGTCCTTTTCACACACTCGGAGCGGGCGCTGGACTTTGTCCTGAGGAGAGCCCACCGTTGGCTGACACACGGTGACCTCCAACCGACCAGGGTGGTGTCGTGCGGGATGGACGGCGAGATCCGATGCACGGAGGTGAGCAGCGAGCGCAGCGGCTTTCTGGTCTACTCATCACCGATGCACATGGTCCTCAAAATGAGCTTCCTGCCTGGCTCGGCCTCGGTCTTCCTCTCCACCCACCAAGACGGTTCGTTGGTGACGCCTCACCTTGCTTCACAACCGTCCATCTCGCACACTCACGTTGAGTTGTCATGTTGTGCTGTTGCGGGCTCGCTGCACAGGGACTGTGCGCCTGTTCGACCTGCGGCTGCGCGAAAACAACCCCGAGAACATCGTCGTCGACCTACGCGGCGAGCGCGGTGAGCGGTACGCTCTAATAATTAAATAAACAACTAAATAAATAAATAAATAAATCTTGGAAATAACGAATAAACAATAAAGGAATTGAAATGCTCACGCGGAGGCCGCGCAGAGTGGCGGTGAACTCGTTGGCGATGTGCCCGCTGGGCTCGTACCGGTTCGCGCTGGCCTGCGCCGACCCGATCGTGCGTCTGTACGACGTGCGCATGACCGGTGGGTCGGAGACCGGCCAGCGGACGACCCCGGAGGAGCGCTACCAGTGCCTGGCCCAGTACTGCCCGCGGAGCGTGCTGGAGATGCACTGCAAGCGCGACCGCTACTCGTCGATCAATGTTACCGGTGTCGACTTCAACGAGCTGGGCGAGGTGGCCGCCACCTACAGCCGAGTCGACGCCTACGTGTTCGCCACCGACCCTGCGGCGCAACGCTCTGCGGGACCGGATGGTGACCCGGAGGAGCCGCTGTCGGCGCAGACGGCGCCCGAGATCGACCCGGCCTACCGCAATGTCTGCACGGGCTACTTGCAGACCTTTAAGGGCCACCGCAACGCGCGCACCTTCCTTAAGGAGATTGCCTTTCTCGGCGGCAACGAGTTTGTCACCACCGGTAGCGACTGCGGCCACGCCTTTGTGTGGCACAAGCGCACCGGCCGGCTGGTCAACCTCCTCAAGGCCGACGACAGCGTCGTCAATGGCGTGGCGCCTCATCCTCACCTGCCCTACCTCGCCACCTGCGGCATCGACAGCGACGGCAAGGTACGTGTCTCGTCTTTCCCTCTCGGCGCTCCTCAGGCCGTCGCTCATTCCGATCGGTGCAGGTGTGGGAGCCCGGGACGGACTACACGTTCAGCCAGGACAAGGCTGATCGCGTGATGGGCCGCAACAGTGGCAGCGACTCCGAAGACGATGACGGTGTGCGGGTACTGGCCGCCTCTTGCTCCGTTAAATTTAATTCTATTTTACTTAATCATTTTTAAATTTAATTTTGTTACTGTTGTTCTGCTGTGATCGCTCAATCGATCGTTTGTGCAGATCAGCTTGCTCAACCTGTGGAACTTCCTGACCATGCTCCGGTCGCGAGAAGGTCCGCCGTCCCCCCCCTCCTCTTATCACACGGTCCGCACACCCCCGCCTGCGTTTCACGTGGTTGACCGGTTGTGGCACCCTCAGCTGGCGAGCGCCGCGACCAGGAGCTCGCGGCCGCGGAGGGCGGTCAAGGGCTGGCGCAGCACGAAGGCGGGGAAGAAGGCGAGAGCGGGGAGGAGGAGGAAGAAGAGGAGGAAGAAGAGGCTGATGAGGACGAGACCACGGCACAGCTGATCATGGACCTGGAGATGGTCAACGTGGCCGATGAGATCAGGAACAAGGGCAATCGCTTCTTCAAGGTTCAACCAGTCTCCCTCACCCACTCTCTCGCCGCATGTCATGCTGACGTCATCGCTCAGGCCGAGGACTACGACGCGGCCGAGGCCGAGTACACGCGGGCGTTGGACCACCTCGGGGCCCTTCATCCGCAATACGAGGAGGTCCAGCGCCGCATGAAGCGCTCGCGGTTGCTGTGCCTGCTCAACCGCGCCGCCTGCAACCTCAAGCGGCAGCAGTGGCAACAGGTGCGCCTGCCGTGGGCAGGACGAGGCGGCAAACTGCGCGAGCGCCGGGGG
>NAVB01001273.1:0-13919 GCA_002179805.1 Acanthamoeba lenticulata | reverse complement strand
CCCTTCTTCTTGCGCTTCTCCTCTTCCTTGGCGCGCTTTCGGGCCTCCTTTTCTTCCTTCTCTCGCTTCTTGCTTTCCTTCTCCCTCCTCTGGAGATCGATGTAGTCGTCGAAGGAATTGGAGGCGTACTCGTTGGTCCGTAGATCGGTCAGTGAGTCACTGCCGTTTGGCACGTCTTCGAACGACTTGGAGAGATGACGAGAGGCATTGCCCCAATTGGAGGCGGTTGGAAGCTCGGCAACCACCAAATTGTTGGGGGGTGGTATTGCGTGTTGCTTAGTGCTTCGCGCCTTCATCTTGCTCATAGGGTTGATCGAGCTCAGGGACGAGGCGAGAGAGGCTTTTCTGTTCTTGACCTTGGGTTGGGCCGCGTTTCGATCGGGTGTCATTTCGTCCCTCGCGATTGTCGGCATTGCGGAAGGGGTGGACATGATGGTGTTGATGTGGGGCTGATGAGTTGGGGTGTTACGGTTCAGATGGAGATGCGCTATGGACAGGAATGAAGTGAGAAAGAATGAACAGCGGTGCGACGTCGTCTAACCGCGGGAGAGCAGTAAAATTACGAATCGATCGAACGCCTCTACGCCTTGCTGAGACTCCAACGTAATCGTCCACGTGAAGGTGAGCAGGTGTCAATGGGTTCGTATTGAAAAAGAAAAAATGAATGGAAGAACAGAGTAGTAGGAAGTGGGCAGATGGGCTGTGGGTGGCTTAATGGCCTCTACTACTACTCATGAGGAGAAGAAGGCTGGTTCGATGATGTTAATGAGGGTTCGCACTCGTCGATTTCAGTTGCCCCAGGGAATGTTGTTTGGCCTTGGCTCTTTTATCGCTGGATACTTGCGCCGTGTCGGCACGAGAAATTTCTCAGCGCTTCGCGGAAATGACATAACTTGCAAAAAATTCAAAGCATCTCAGTCAGGCGCAGCGCAACAAACCAGCAACAGCAGATGAAAGTGAAGCCTAGATAATGAGGCGGTGCTTTAGTCGTGCTCGCCATATACTGGGTCGTAGTCTTCATCTTCGAACCCGTCCTCATCTTCCAGCTGACCGGGCACAACATGCTTGATCAGATCGCAGCCACAAGAAGCGCATACCGTGAGCCCTCGCTCCTCTTCTACCTCGTCTTCCTCTTCGCTCTCTTGGACTGGTGGGCGCGTAGCGCCCCACGGGCTACCGCCTCGCCCCCGTCCTCGTGCGCCGCCGTTTGGGCGGGCCACCGGTGGTCGCTTGACGGCGACGAACTCTTGGCACTTGCCGCAGTCACACACAGATGGTTGCTCTGTCGTTTCTCCTTCACCACCGTCTGTCTCCTCCTGTGGTCGTTCGTTGACGGGCTCCGCGGCCTTGCGGGTTGCTTGAGTCGTTGTGGCTGGAGGTACGGGCGCTCCCGTCAGGCCCAGTCTCTTGCGTATGAGCTCTTTCATGTCCGTCATCTTGCGCACAGAGGCTACGCAGCGCGACGGGCTGTTTGTTCTAACTCTAAAGCGAACTTCTTGCGCTTGTTGTGATAGTCATTTTCTTCGTTTTTTTCTTGAGTGAATTCGATTTTGAGTGTACCAGAAAATTAAAGGAACAAGAACGCAACATGAACGACGTCGTGGAGCTTATCGGCTACGTGACATATGTCATAATGGGCTGCTTTTGCGAGTGCGAGAAAGCGGTCAACGTGGGGCGCAGCCAGGACCCGGTCAGAGGGCGTGGGTCCACTTGTGGCAGACCGCACGGCAGGCCGTTAGTGGCACAGCTGCGCTGGCAAGCAAGCTGGCCACGCTTCGGTGGGCACACTAGCGGCTGCTCTGCTGCCGCCGACTTGGCAGTGCTCCAATGGCTAACGGCTGCCGCTGGAGCGTGAGGACTGGGCAGGTTATCTGGCGGTGCTTCAGTGGGCGCAAGCGAACAGCTGCCCTTGCGACGAGAGTACCAGTCGCGAGGCTGCGGGGAAGGTCACTTGGAGGTGCTCCAGTGGGCCCGCGCCAACGGCTGCTACTGGGACGAGGAGACTGACCCGCGCTTGCGGGCGACCAAATTCTTCACATAACTTTAAAACATGGTCCTTCCTCCTTCATTCACACGCTGGTGATGGTGGGAAAACGGATGATGTTTGGAACATGGCAAATGGATGTATTTGTGGCGGAGAGAGGCATCAAATCTTGATGAAAAAGGGAAGGCAAATGGAAGTGGACAGAGAGAATCGGAGTAGGCTTCTCAGGAGGCGAAAGAGAAGAAGGAAGCTAGCAGCTGGCGATTGGACTGCTTCGACGCGGCAGGCTTAGATGCGGCGCAGTTCGGCACCCTGGCGGACCTCAGCGAGGAAGCCCTCCTTGTTCCAAGTCTTGATGCTCACGTCTCCGTCGATGGCCGGGGTGGACTTGTCCTCAGTCTCGACGTGCTTGAGGTCAGCACCTTGGCGCACCTCGTCGAGCAGCTGGGCCTTGTTGAGCTTCTTGGTCTTGGTGAGGGAGGCCGCCGAGAGGTCGGGCTTGGACTTGTCCTCGGTCTCCACATGCTTGAGGGCCTGAGTGGCCGCGGCGCCGCTGCCGATCTGCTTGACGATCTCGTCGCGCTTAGCCGCAGCTGAGCTCACGCTCTTGAGGACGTCGAGACGCGCGCCCGAGCGGTCGTGGATGAGGTCGTCGCTGACCTGGTTGAGGTTGCGCGGGTCGGCCGTCTTGATCTCCTTCTGGAGATCGGCGATCTTGTTGGTCTTAATGTGCTCGGAGATGTTCTTGTCGTCGATGGCCACCGTCTTGAGGAGGCCCTTCTCAGTGGGCTCCACGTGCACGAGCGGCTTCTTGGTCTTGCCCTCGCGGATCTCCTCGAGGAGGGGCGCCTTGTCGAACTGCTTGAGCTTGAACTCGTCCTTGGCCACGAGCTGGCTTACCTCAGGCTCATGCACCTCGACGTGCTTGAGGTGGCACTTGTCGGCGCCACCAGCGCGCTCCACCTCGGCCATGAGCGCGTGCCTCTTGATGATGGTGTCGGTCACCTCGGCTCGGTCCTCCTCGCTCGTGGCGGTGGTACCGGCGGCAGACTGGCCTTGAAGCTTCTGCTGGTGGCCCTCACGCTCCATCTTGGAGTCGCCCATGAGGTGGCCCACGGCCTCCTTGACGCCGCCCACGATCTGGTCCTTGTAGCCGCTGGCGACGGCCGCCTCCGTGGCGACGAACTCGCGGGCCTGGGCCACACGCTCGTCGGCGAGCAGGTTGTCGACGGTATGGTGAGCCTGGTCGATGGTCGCGTTGACGGTGTCAACGAGCTTCTCCTTGATGTTGCTGATGGTCTGCTGGGTCTGTTCGAGGGCCATTGTTGTGTTGATTGTTTGTTTGCGCTAAGCTGTTTGGTTTGTTGTTGTGTTTGTTGTTGATGATGAAGAACAGACCTGTCCTCCTTTTATCGTGTCTTCCTGCCGGCAGCATCAAGGCACAAGACCCTTTGCTTCTGATGTGAATTCAGTGGAGAGGGACACCAAAGCCCGAAATCTGGCAGGTTGAGCCCGTGGACTTTCCTGTGGGAGTTTGCCCAGCTCAGCCTTTTTTAAATTTATATATAATTTTCTAAATTCACACCAATCCCTGTTTTGTGTTTATTTTTTTGTGCCTTAAAATCAGCTTCTTTTTGGTGAAGGTTGAGACCTCTTACACATCGCTGGAGTTGATGGGCTGGTAGTAGGTCTGGCGGCGGACACGGGACCTGCCGAGGTAGAAGAACAGGCAGACGCAAACGCCCACGGCGACGAGGCCGCCAGCGCCGAGGCCGAGGCCAAGGCCGATCATGGGCAGGTTGGGCTCCTTGGCGTGCGGCGGAGAAGGAGAGGGCGACGCCGAGGGCGTGGCCGACTGCTTGCTGGGCGACGCCGAGGGCGAAGGTGACCGGCTGGCCGTGACCGACGGGGTGGGCGAGGCCGAGTGGGCGCTGGGCGAGGCCGACGGGGTAGGCGAGGCCGTGTTCTGGCTGGGCGAAGCCGACGGGGTGGACGACGGCGAGTGCGCGCTGGGCGAGGGCGTCGGGGTGGCCGCGCGCGAAGGCGAGGGCGTGGGCGACGGGCTCACGCTGGCCGCCACCTGCGCAGAAGGCGAAGGCGAGGGCGAGGGCGAAGCGGCGGCGGTGGTCGGCTCGCCGAGCACGACGGCGACAAACGCCGAGTCGCCCTGCGTCGAGATGGTCCACGTGTTGCCATCGTCCGACGACACGCCGACAACGCCGCCATTGTCCTTGGAGCCGGCGGCGACGAGCTCGCCCGAGCCGGCCTTGCGCGTGAGGCTGGTCCACTGGGCGCCGGCCGAAGCGGTGGCCACGAGCTTCCAGTTGGTGCCGGTCGTGGTGGTTTGCCAAATCTGGCCCTTCTGGTTGGTGACGACCCACGTCTTGGCGTCCACCAGGGCGATGCCCGAGACGGCGGTGGTGAAGGGCAAGGTGACGGCAGTCCACTGCGTCGAGGTGGGCGAGTTCGACACGCGGAGTTGGCTGGCGCAGGCGGCCACGGCCAAGTTGGCGTTCAGGACCGCCAGCGCCGTGCACTGGCTCCCCGTGACGGAATTGTAGGTCCACTGGTTTCCATCGGTCGACGTGTAGAAATAGCCGCCCAAGACTAGCCACAAACAACAACATGACCCTCATGATCAGCCACCAGGTGTGCACAACAACAAAACACAAGGCAACAAGCCCACGTACTCGCGACGCCAAAGGGAGAAGCGCCGACAGAGACCGCGATCAACCCGGTCGTATCGCCCAAGGAGTGTTTGCTCGGCTGGCCCCAGGTGCGGCCGCCGTCCTCCGACGTGACGGTAAAGGGCTCGTTGTAGACGGTGCCAACAGCCACGCCAGCTGCCACTACGCGCTGCACAGCGCCCGCGACGTGAGCAGGAAGTTCAAACCTCGTTCATTTAATTTCTAAGTGCAATTAAAAATTAAAGTTGTAAAAAAAATACAAAGAAAAAGAAGAGAGGTGTGGAAAAATCTAAAGGGAACAATAAACGGATGAGGCGTACCTGCGAGTTGAAAAAGGCTACGTTGTGGAGTCCCGAGAAGGAAAAGGTCGATGGAGACCACGTTCCATTGACGTAAGCAATGGCAGACGACGTCCCGACAGCAACGAAACCGTCGGCGGCGCCTCCGGGAGCGGCGGCAGCGGCAACGATGTTTTGGGCGTTCAACGACTGGACGCTGGGATTTTGATCCGTCGCGCTTTCATACATGTACACCTTGTCTTGCGTGACGCAGGTGAAGCTCTGCGCCGTCGCGCCGACGAGGATAAACGCCAGCAGAACCAAGAAACTCGCCCGTCCGAGGCAGCTTGTCGTATTCATCTTCTTGTTCCGGCCGACGTCGTCGTCACTACGAGCTTGCCCAACGGAGGCCTCTTGTGGGAAGAAAACAGAAGAATAAATCAAGGACCCGACCACGAAAGTGAGGCGCGACACCTCCACTGCGGTTTCCGCTAATTAATGCCAGCGGAGTTTGTGTAATAATACTTTTATTACAAAATATGCAAAAAGGCGTCCTCGATTTTCGTTTGATTGTTGCCATTCTTGGCGCCAAAAAAAGGGAACAAGCCGCCTGCTGCACCAGCCTTTATTCACTCAGTAGCAACCCGAGCCAAGGCCTCAATAAGCGTACCCAGACCGCGTTGCTCTTGCGCCCGAGGGCTTGAGCATGGGATAGCGTTCGCGATCCTCGTCGCCTAATTCGTAGGTCTCCTCTTCGTCCTGTTCGCCATAGCCGTGCGAGTGCCGACCGCCCTTCCTTGCGATCTGACGGACGCGCTCCTTGGGCATAGCTGCGAAGCCTACGCGGTAGTAGCCACGTCCGGTGTCCTCATCCTCGTCGGCTGGAATCTCGTCCATGCTGCCTTCTGCGTACTTGGCCATGTGCTTGAAGCCATGCGAGTGACGCCCGCCCTTGCTGGCGATCTCTCGCACCCGCTCGCGGGGCATCGTAGCGAATCCCTTTCGGGCGCCTTTGCCGTAGTAGCCCATGCGGTCCTCGCGCGACTCTTCTTCATCCTCATAGCCCACACCTTGGTCTTCTTCCTTCAATGAGTGTCTCTGCTTCCGCTCGCCTCGCTCATACATCCTGTCAGACACCAATGACCATGAACAATGAGCCATGTGGTGCGACTTCTGGACAAAGCAGGAGTGATCACCTTCTCACAGTACGCGCAGGGCCGAAAGCGTAATCGCGGTCCCGGCGTCCATACGACTCGTACTCGCCCTGGTCTTCGTCCTCATCCCTGCACACAAACAAACACAGGGCAGTAAGATCACCACATTCTATAGGTTCAGTTTTTGGGTAGGGCAGCGGCTACCGGTCGTATCCAAGATCAGTTTCTTCGCGCCGCCGCTTGCCTGACACGCGCCCGCCCTTGGAGGCAATGGCGCGAACCTTCTCCTTGGGCATCGACGCGAAACCTTGGCGCGAGCTTCCTCTACCTCTGCGGCCACCACCATCATCTCCTTGCTCCTCTTCGTCATAGTCTTCTTCTCCTTCCTCTTCATAATCACGGCGACGTCGGCCGGAGGAGCGGCCACCCTTAGAGGCGATGGCGCGCACTTTCTCCTTGGGCATCGACGCGAAGCCTCGTCGTGATTTTCCTCCTCCGCCGCGGCCCTCGCCGTAGTCGTAGTTCTCCTCTTCCTCTCCTTCGCTGTAGTCAAGGCTCTCGTCCCTGTCCCTCAGGTCGTACTCTCGCCGTTGACGACGTGACATCTCGCTCTTGCTGGTGTATTGCTGGTGAAGATGCAAGATGTGGAGCAGCCGCCTCTTATACTTGCCCCAGTGGTAGTTTTAGGCGGCTGCGGGCTGACGGCTGGGCGAGTCGCTGGGGAAAAGTCGGACAGCTTGGCGGAATGATCGGGACAACATTATGGATGGCTGCAGCGACACTTGGACCACTGATGCACCTTCCTTTTTAGTTGGCGCCACGAACGGTGTGCCACTTGCCAATAAAAATCCTGATCTTTGTTTTATACTTTACAAAAGAATGTAAGTTTACATTTTTTTAAAAATGGCATTATAATTTACATTGATTGTCACGCCCCAGATGAGTGCAGTCCTTATGGTGAGACGTAAACGCAAAGAATATTAGGAAGAAGCAGAAGCTGAAGAGAAGCACGTTACAGACAAGTCTCCGGCGGTTGCTGGCTTGAAGGACTACATCAACATCAGGCGCTAATAATGTGGCCATATGATGCACCGTGCTTCCTCCTCCATCTTGGGGCTAACTCGACCTGCGCCCCTTCGCGCAGGAAGAAAGGAAAAAAAAAGTTGCATATTCCTCGTTTTCTTGCAGCTGGACAAGATGGCGGACGGACGACTGCTCTTGGAGGTGGAGCTGCCCAGTGGCTCCCCATTGAACCTTCGTGTTAAAAATGACGTGAGGTTGCACAGAATCAAGCGTGTCGTGGAGAAGGTTTGCTTCCCTCAATCTACACAAATCTTTTACTAAACGGACCGCCCGTTGGGCGCTTCTGCAGCGTACCGGGTTGTCGAGTCCTGAGCAGACGTTCTACTACGCCCATCGTGCTCTTGCAGGCGACTACCCTTTATGCCACTACAACCTTGTGTACGGTGCATTTCGGCCTTTCGTCCTTTCGTCCCTCTTGCCTCACGGTGGCCGCTGGCTTATGCAGGGCGGACGAGGGAGGAATCGTGCCTCTTCGAGTTGAACACAGTCTCTTGGGTGGTGAGACCTCGTGCTGCATCTGCTTCATCCCGTGCCCACCACCCTGCTGCAAAAAGAAGGATGAATACGGCAATGACGACGACAAACAGGACAACTACTATCCCTCCACCTAGCTTCAGGTAGCCTCTTGCTTCTCCCCAGCCAGCGACCAAGGTACGCCGTTTTGTTATTTTGCTTTATTTTTAATTTTTATTGTTCCCAGCAAAACTGGAAGGAAAGTCGCTGGTATGGAAGCCAGGATCGCGCTGACTCGCCGTTCTCTTGTCTTGTTGTTCGGGAGAGCAGGGCCAGAATCAGTGTGGGTCCATTCTTTACAATAAAACACAAAGGTTCTCGTCTACACACTACTTTCCCTGCCTCTACGCACATAGAAAAAAGATGTGGGAGCTTGGTTTCGCGCTGGTTGCCGTAGTCGGCTTCTCGGCGTGGGCCTTGTTCCGCCTTTATGAAATCATTCGCACCAAAAGCGAGGCCTCATGGGCTCCCAAGGTTCGTTCCCCTTCAGTAACTCCCCCCCCCTCCCCCGTCAAACCGCGTTAACCTGTGTTACAAACGTAGGTCGAGGCTGAGGCCGAGTTTTACTTGCCTTTCTCGTACCGCAAGATGAAGCGGGCCATGCTTGACCTCCTTCCTCAACGAAAAGAAAGGTAGACCTTGAGCTCCTCCATTCCTGCATCGCCCCTCTGCTGATTGCTACTTGTCGCTACTCGTTCGCAGAGAAATATTTACATCAATTCTCGAGAAGCTCGAGCTGGTGCTGACCATGCGAAAGTATCCTGAAGCACGCCGCCTGCTCGCGGACTACACCTTGCTGAATCCCCACTCTGACCCCAACGACTTTGAGTACTTCACCGTCTTCTGCATTCATCCTTTCGGCCGCTAAGGCCTTACCCTGGGTCGGTTTTTGCAGGGAGCTCAGGGCGGAAAAGGTAAGCACTTTGGAAGACCGCTTCTTGCTGTCCTGCCGCGAGATGCTCCTCAAGGCCAACTACACGCCCGTCACGCGTGAGGAGGTGCACTCTCGATCCAACCCGCCCTCTCCCCTTCTTTGTGTCTGCTTGCTCACCAGCTTGGTCGGCCAACGTCAGCTGGAGTGGGCGCTGCGGGAGGACTATCTGAGCACTCTGCCGGTCGAGATCAACTGGGAAGGGCTCGACCCCGGTCCCTTCCGTCGCTACAAGTACAACTGACCGAGATCTTTGCGATGTGACGCATATGGTATGCTCACCGCGTGTGCGCACAGGGAGATGCAGGAGAAGGCGGACAATCTCGAGCGGTTTGCGCCGCACAGCGACAAGGCCGAGAACTCGTTCATCCCATCCAACCGCGTGTGGGTTTTCCGTCGCGGCATCGGCATGGACAAAACAGAGGTTCGAGTTCCTTCTCCTCTTGTGACGATGCTCCAGTGGTACTGATCAAACCACGCACCAGGACTACTTCATGTTCGAGAAGATCGACCACCTACTGGTAATCGGCTTCACGTGGCTGTCCGATCGTTTCCCGTCCCTGCTTCGCATCTTCCCTTTCCTCGGCAAGGTTCGGCCGCTCCCGTCTGCGAAGCTCTGCGGTATTGGCCTTCGCTTTAATGTGGCGGCATGTGATGCAGGTTCGAACGGTCCAAGAGAACGAAGCGCGACGACAGGCTCGCGGCGGTGGGCGTAAGCGCGAGCGTCACAATCTGGAGACGGCGGGCCTGCGCACGCTGGACAGCGGGAGCGCGCCCGAGGAGGAGGACAGCAACATCATCCAGCGCCGCACTCTGTTCGCCGATGTCCGCAAGCACGGCCTCGGCTCGCTCTTCCGAAAGAGCACGATCGTGGAACCCACTTACAAGGAGCTCGTTGTCATGTACAAGCGCGACCCGCGCCTGTCCGTCGCCGCGCTCGACCCGACCCACGCCACGGCCGTCAACGACCACGGCATCTTCCTGCGCACGTATCGCAACATCCCCATGGTTCGGCCTCCCCTCAACCCGCCTTACCTGCGCCAAGACTGATCGTCCTATGATGGCTGGCTGGCTGAACCACACAGTCCGATTTGGAGCTTGTCTTCCCGGAGAAGAAACTGGGCGTGCGGCCGATGGACTTTGTCTATCTGGCCGCGACGGGCGCCATCGGCATCGCGACCCTCATCATCCACTTCTCCGACGAGATCAGCTCATGGTTCGGCCTGGCGGCACTGCTCAGTTTTGTGACGTTGGCCGTGCGCACGTTCATCACCTACCGCTACAGCATCATCTATTACCAGCGCTTCATGCTGGGCTTCCTCAACGACAAGGCGTACGGCTCCTCATCTCATCTGTCCTCCTTGTACTGTGTTGAACCACGTCGTGATACTCCACAGAATGTCGAGCGACCGCGACGTCCTCCTGTACCTCATTGACAAGCTGAAGCTGCAGGAACTCAAGGAGGTGAGGTTCATCCTGTTGATGAAGAAGATTGTTGTGGGCTTTGGCTAACGCGCGCTGTGGCGGTGGTATCCGGTGCCTCCGAGCAGAGCGCCGTGTTGTACTTCTTCTTGTGGACATACGGCAAGCAGACGCCGCAGCTGGCCCACAAGGTGCGTGCTCTTTCAGTAGGGGTTGATGCGTCGATCGGCGATGATGCTGACGATGCGACGGCAGGTATGCGAGGAATTCATGATGGACATCCAGAGGCGAGACAAGCATCCGACCCACGTCCGGTTCGCCGTGCACGACGCGCTCGCGCGATTGCTCGCCCTTGGCCTTGCCAAGCGTGCTGATGGTGAGCGGACTGTCTCTGCTTTTGTTTTTATTGATCTTTTGCTTTCTTTTTAACGTCCTCATGTTTGATGACACGTTACAACGTGGTAGGGCGCGAGGTGGAGGACATCGATGACAACGCCGAGTACGTGGCGACGCCACCGGAGAAGGCGCCCCTCGTGCTAGGCGAGCACTGGGCCCACATCTTTGCGACCACACACCTTCCCAGCGACGCTGCCATCCCCTACACCAGCGCGTCGGCCCCCAGTTACTACTAAGTGATTAATATTGATGCCTCTTCTTCTTCTTCTTCTTGCGCACAACAGCAACAAAATGTGTGCACCAACCTTCTTCTTCTTCCTCTTTTTCTTCTGCTAGTTGTTCTCAGGGGTGGATGAAGTGCCCGTTGAGCCACGATCAGACAAATGAACCTCGATCTCGAAAAGGGGGAAGAGAGGAGCGTCGTCCTCATCGGTGGGTAGGTTGAATTGCTTGAACTTCAACTTGAAGCCCAGCTTTTGCCTGTTGATCTGGATGTTGTGGTTGGTGTGATGTTACATAAGCCCAGAAAAGGAAGAGGAGGATGAAGCAAGAAGGGTTCGTACGTCGTCAAAATAGTCGCCGATGATGCGGGCAACGGCGTTGATCTGCGCCGCAAGCTTCTTTTCCTGCTTGACCCGGCGATAGATAACAAAGACGGTATAATCCCACCAACTGTTGGTGGTCATCAACGCCAAGCTCTCTTCATGTATCGGTCGCCACAGCTCGTTCACCATGCCCATGATATCTGCCCATTGGTCTTCTGCACAGTGGCGTTGACGCAAAGAGTCACAACAGTCCAGTAATGTCAACGAAAAGTGGAGCTCAAGTGCAGTAGCAAGGAGATCGGACCAGTAATGACATCCTGGAGAAGAGGCGGAAAGGTGTCATCATAAAGTTGGGAAACACCTTCTTGGCCTGAAGGAGGCGCCTTCTCTCTTATTTGAATCGCTTTGCCCTTGTTCTTGTTAGGGTTGATGCTTTTCATGCGAATCTCCATCCCTAAACGAACCTGGTTCAGTGCGGTTTCATAAATGCTATGCGAGTGAGGTACCTTGGCCGCTACTCCTCACCCTGTTGCTGATCTGAGCTTCTTCTCTTGCGTGCGGTCACCTTTTCCTTTTGCCGCCTTCAAAGAGAAAAAGAATAATTGTGATTTTCCTGCATGTTTCCCCGGCTTTTGGCGCGGACTAAAAAAGAAAGCTCCCCGGGCAGGGTTCGAACCTGCGACCTCACGGTTAACAGCCGTGCGCTCTACCAACTAAGCTACCGAGGACCCCTACACCTTTTAAAGAATCAACAGATAATGATTTGAAATTAGACAACGAACATTTAAGTTTTTTCCTCTATTTTTGTGTTCCCTGTTCAAGATGAAAGCCCGGCAGAGCTCTTGGACTTCCTTGCGTGTCCTTGCTCCGGCGGCCTCACCGCGTTGGGCATCAGCAGCTCGTCCTGGTAGTGCGCTGGGAGGGCTGAACCTGATTGCTCGGCGATGGGCGGCAAAATCCGCTGGCAAGCAGACCAGTGTCGCTAGTGGCCAAGCGTCGGCTCTTTCCTACTTTGTTGCCCGGACCACGTCCAATGGGTGTGGCATAGTCGGTACGTCTATCTTTTTCTCGTCGTGCGGCTCCGGCGCTACTGCGTTGATTTTAAACGTTTTGTTCAGGCATGCCCAACGTGGGCAAGAGTACCCTGTTCAATGCGCTCACCAGCAGCCAGGTAGGTCCGCCTGCCACACGTTTGTGGTGTCTTGCGCCGTCCGTCGGCGATGTGTGACTGACCTTGTTCACCCACAGAGGGCACGAGCGGAAAACTTTCCCTTCTGCACCATTGACCCCAACACGGGCAAGGTTTGGGTGCCCGACCCACGCCTCGACACCCTCGCGGCGATTGCCCACTCGAAGCGCACTCTGCCATGCCAAATGGTGCCCGCGCTTCCTTCCATCTTTGCTCGGCTCCTAGACCTTCTCACCCGCTTCTTGTCCATTGGAATGGCAGGAATTTGTGGACATCGCTGGTCTCGTGGCCGGCGCGTCCAAGGGCGAGGGCCTGGGCAACAAGTTTCTGGCCCACATCCGCAACGTCTCGATGATCCTGCAGGTGGTGCGCTGCTTCGACAACGCCGACGGGTCCGAGCAGGTCACGCACGTCGAGGGCACAGTCGACCCGGCGCGTGACATGGAGATCATCAACACGGAGCTGCTCCTGGCCGACCTCGAATCCCTCACGACGGCCTCTCAGAAGCTCGAGAAGCGAACCAAACTCGACACCGACGCGGAGAAGCGACTCGACCTCATGAAGCGCACTCTCGCCGTGTTGGACGAGGGCCAGCCTGCGCGGAGCGTGCTCATCTCGGCCGAAGAGTGGCCCACTTTCAACGCCTTCCAGCTCTTGACCAGGTGCGTTCCACTTTGACCAACCTCGCACACGATGTGCTTCCTCACCACGATACGGTGCGGGGACAGCAAGCCCGTGGTCTACTGCTGTAACGTCAAGGTGTGCGATCTTTTCCATCCTAAATTCCAATTTTTATATTTATTTTTAAATTTGTTATATTTATTGATTTATTTATTTTCCGACTAGGAAGAAGAAGCAGCCACCGGGAATGCGATGGTGGAGCAGGTGAAGCAGGCCGTCCTGTACGTCAACACTTTGTCCCTTGATGAACATGGCGTCACCGCTGAACTTGAAGGTGCTCCTTCCAGGAAGGAGGAACCGGGCGTAGACCCCAACGAGAGGGTGCTCGTGGTCTCGGCCAAGCTCGAAGCTGAGGTCCGTCACGCATCGCTGCAGCATATCATAGCCTAGCGCTCACTGATAGCCACAACTGGCCTCTCCTGCAGCTGGCCAACATGGAGAGCGCCGAAGACCGCAAGTCCTTTTTGGAGCTGTACGGCCTGTCGGAGACCGACGCGGGCCTGCCCAAGGTCATCCGAGCGACCCGCCAACTGCTTCAGCAACAGCAGTTCTTCACCGTGGGCGAGACCGAGGCCCGCGCCTGGAATATCCCCAAGTACGTACTCGTTGGCTTCAACTTCGCATTGCCATGATGAGCTGATTGATGCTGATGGTGGCATCCTACCAGGGGAACGACAGCGGTGGACGCTGCGGCGGTGATCCACACGGACTTTGCCAAGGGCTTCGTCAAGGCCGAGGTAAGCTGAGCAAAGAGCTTTGCATAGTGCTCGTGGCTCGTGTTCTCATCCATGGTTGGTGTGGTGCAGACAATCGCCTACAACGATTTTGTGGCCGCAGGGGGCGAGAAACGAGCAAAGGAGCTGGGCAAGGTGCGCTTTGAGGGCCCTGCCTATGTCGTACAAGATGGCGATATCATCCTCTTCCATCACCGCAAGTAATACAAAGAGAAGTTGCCCCAAGCCACGTGCCGCAAAGCTGGAGCCCAGTTCGCACTTTTACAGATCACTTGCGCCTGCCGTTGTCAGCGCGAGTGGCAAGCCACTCTGTGATGTGGTG
>NAVB01001272.1:0-10429 GCA_002179805.1 Acanthamoeba lenticulata | reverse complement strand
CTTGCCGTGCTTTTCGGTAGGGAGCTTCGCGAGCATGTGGCCGCCGTGTAGAAGCGACTCGTTGAGCAGAGGGAAGAGCAGGGGCTCGTTTCGGTCATGAGCGAGACTGCGCAGTAGGCGTTTCCGCTGAAAGTAGACGCTGCCGCTGGCCTCAATCTGGGCGCGGTTGAGCTCGATGAAGCGCTTCACGTCAAGCCGTGTTGACGACGAGGCGTCAAACAACTCAACAAACTCGTCGGTGTCCAGCAAAAAGGCAAAGTCAAAGTCGGCCTGCCAGCGCATGAAGAGGTCCCACGTCGTGGACTGGAGGAGGTAGGAGTAGGTCTGGTTCGGCGGGATCTGCACGTCGACCAGCGTCACCCGCTCGGACAGGCCCGGGTGTCCTGCCATTGAGGCGCGCACGGTGGCCAGCTCGAGCTGGGCCGAGACGATGCCCAGGATGACGTGGTCTACGCCCACAATGTCTAGCGTCCACAGAAGCCACAGCACGTCGTCATGGCTCCACGAGAACTTTTTCGTGCAGACTGCCGCTACACGTATACTCTTTCTCTCGTTTTTGTCGTCGTTGCCGTTGTTCTCTTGATGAAGCAAGCCACGCTGCAACGCGAGCTGCCTGGCGAGCCGCCATGGCGCTGACGGGAAGCCCTCGGCAGGGCGCGTCACCTGAGCGGGGGTGAGCAGGGGCCGCGCCCGCGGGAAGTGGAACACGTGGGCCAGCGGCAGGCGCGCCGTCGCGTTGGCCGCATGCACCACGAGCCACGCCCCTTCGCGTGCCTTGTCGCCGGTCTCATCAAGGAACGGTGCGAGCTCAGCCTCGTCGTCGAGGACGAACGCGCAACGCGCGACCAGGTCTTGGTAGGGGATGTGCTTGAATTTCATGCGCCAGTGGGTGCGGATGGGGATGACGGGCACGCAAGAGCGGGCCGGCAGCGTCCTTGTCGTTGTCGTCGTTGTCGTCGTCGTCGTCGAAGCGTCTTGGTCTCCGTGCGCCACGGACAGCTCGGCAGTGGAAAAGAGGTCAGGGCGCGGGTGGCTGTCGTACTCGGGCTCCGCCTTGTCGCGCCCGGGCGGAAGGAGGAACTCGCGCCGGACGGCCATGTGGATCTGCACGATCACGACGGTGGGTGGCGGCTGCTTCTGGTTCCTTGCGTCGACGAGGGCCTGCTCGATCAGGTCGGCAAAGGCCAGCGACTCTTGGCTCAACAGCAGAGCCGGTGGCACGATGCGGTTGTGGACAAAGGACAAGCGGCGGTGGTCTTGTCCAGCAGAGATGATGAAGAACGTCTCGTTGGCTGGCGGAGATGGCCGGTGGCACCACGGAAACGCCAACGCCGGCCATGTCATGGAGGAAGAGGAACCCTTGTATGCCAGAAAAGAAAAAAAGGAGTCGTCTTCAGGCACAGCATGAGGTCGAAAGTCAATGGAAAAATCAAGCATGTAGAGGAGCACAACAGACATTGGCAGACTTGCGAGAACGAGCAGACTCGTGAGCTTTCGTCCGCTCCGCATCTTTCAGGGCACTTTGCCTAAGTCCTGTGTTTCCTTACAGTGTGGTACTCAGGCACGTGTTCGTGCCTTAAATTCGCAAACGTTTTGTTCAGTTTTTGGTAATAAAAAATAAAAAGAAATGAAGCCATCAACTCCGAGCTATGGGGCACTGGCAGAGGAGGAGGCTGGCGGGGCCACAACGAGGTCGGTGAAGAACGACGCAAACTGCGCCACGAACCGTTGGCGATCCTCCTCGAGCTCGCGTTCCAGGCGCTCCAGCTCGCCTTCCACCGTCCTCGTCGTCGAGCTTGAGCCTGCCACTGTTTCCTCAGCGTTGTCGTTCCCTTGCTTCATTGGCTTCGCCTCCTCATGCCTCGCGCCATCATCATCATTCGCCTCGCGATCCGCAAGCGGCTGTCTTGGTTGGTGGCGCATCTTGTTGGCCCGCAGCTGCTCCTTCTTCCGCCGGTTCTTGCCCACCCTGGGCGAGGCCTGGCTGCCGCTGCCGCCGCCGTTGCTGCCGCCGTGGCAATTGCTGCTCGCGCCCACATCTGCCGCCGCTCCGAAGAACGATGGCGACGACAATGAAGCCGATAATGATGACGTTAACGGTGAGGACGATGTTGTTGTTGTTGACGTTGACGTTGATGATGGCGATGGCAACGGCGGACAACTCGAGCGCCCGCTGCGAGCAGGGAGGAAGGACGCCAGCGAGCGCGAGGCCGGCGAAGACGGCGACGACTTGGAGGAGGACGATGATGACGACGACGACGATGATGATGATGCAGAAGACAACGAAGGCAAGGAGGAGGAGGACGCCGTCGAGGCAGAGGACGGTGACGGCACGCGCCTGCCGGTGACAGGCGAGAACATCAGAGGTGATGTCGACGAAGACGATAACGGAGACGACGATGACGACGAGAGGCTAAAGGCCGAGAAGAAGGACGTGGAAAAGTCGGCAAACGTGAAGGGCGGCAACATGCTCGTCGTCGTTGTCGTTGTCGTGGCCGACACATCTGGGTCCGCGGCGGGCAGGCGAGGCTTCATCGCCGCGCCGGGCGGCCTGAACAGCAAGATACGCTCCTCTTCGCCATCGTCGTCGACGTCGTCCTCATCGTCCTTTCTCGTCTTATTGTCGACACGGTCGCCGTCACGGGCCAATGGGCGGGCCGCCGGGGCGTCCGAGGCCTGTTTGTGATAATCATCGTCCTCCACGTCATCATACGCTAAGGCGTCGTCGAGCCTCGGTGCGTTGTCCTTGTCCTCGACCTGATTGTCGGCGTGGCCGTCGCCATCGTTGTCGACATGGTCGACAGCGTCGGTCACCGCCCCGGCCGCAGTCCCGCCTTCGGGCGTCGTATCGTCATTGTCGTGGTCGTCGTCCTTTTCGTCGACGAGCCTGGCGGCGGCGGTGACGATGGGCCACGAAGACGATGAGAGCGCGACGAGCTCGCTGGTCTCGGCCGCCAGCTGCTCGAGATCCCGCTCCAGGTCCTGCATCTCCCTCTCCCAGGGGTCGACCTCTGCGTCAGCCTCGGTTCCAGCCTTGGCCTCAACCTTGGTGTCGACTTGGACTTCAGCCTCCACGCCCTCGGTCGTGGCGTTGCCTTCGGCCCCGACCCGAGCCACGGCCTCAGGCTCAGTCTCGGCGCCCTCGCCCTGCGCCTCGACCCCAGCCTCGGCCTGGGCGTCAACCTCGCCTTGCGCCTTGGCTTCTGTGTCTGCAGGCACGGCCTCGGCCTGGCTCCGGGCCTGGGCGTCGACCTGAACGCCGCGAGCCTCTTCTTCGTTCTTGTACTCGGCATCGCGTCCACGGTCACTTGCCGCTTCGTCGTTGTCATCATCGTCACCACCACCATCACCACGAGCACCATCATCCTCGTCCTTTTCCACAACGCCGACAACAGCGCCGTCGTCCTCCTCCTCCTCTGCGGCGCGCTTGACCTTCTTGCTCGCCGACGCGACGGAGGCCTCGCCCTCGTCCGCGTCCGCGTCGGTGATGGTGGTCGTCGTCGTCGTTGCGAAGGGCTCCTGCAGGAGCTCCGGCGGGAGCCAGACGGGGGCCACGCGGCCGTCTCGGTGGACGGGCCGCCGCAGCGGCTCCAACCTCGGAATTCGCGCCGCCCGCGCAGGAGCCTCGGCGCCGCCCCCGCCGCTGCTTAGGGCCCGCCGCCGCAGCCCTGCTTGGAATTCCAGCCGCGGTCGGCCAAGCCCGTTGCCGCTGCTGACGTCAGCATCATCCCGATTGGTGTCCATCTCGGGCGTGGCCGCGGCTGTCTCGTCGGAAACCGTTGTCGACGTCGCCAAGTCGGACTCAAGGTGGTGGTGGCTGCTGACGTCATCAGCCGGTACGCGCCGCTTCTCGCCGCGCTTGACCTGGCGGCGCTCCTTCTGGCGCTGCTCGATGAAGTCGCGCACGTCGGCGCCAGACTTGAGGCAGTGGTTCCCAGCGTCGCGGCGCACCCAGGCCTTGTCCTCCCGGTTGAAGTAGAGGCGCGTCCCGCCCGTGATGTGGATCTCCACCACGTAGAGGTCTCGGATCAGCGCCGTCCCCCTCGCGTTGCACACCGGCACGATCTCGATTCTACAAAACAAGAAATATTTTACAAAAAAACGTCGAAATGCTAAAAATGAAAAATATGTTTTTTAAAAGTAAAAAAGTGCAATGGAAAGGAGCGAACCGGTAGAGGTGCGGGTCAGGGACGGGGTTGAAGGTCTCCATCTTGGCCCAGATCTGGTTCTTGAGGGCGTCGAGCTGGTCGCGCGTGATGCTGACGCCGATGACCTGCCCGCTGTCGTGGATGCCGAAGTAGAGGGTGCCCCCGTCCTTGGAGTTGAGGAAGGCCGACAGGTTGGCCTCCAGCTTCGGGTGGTTGATGATCGCGTAGTAGTGCTCCTTCTTGTTCCGCGCCACGTCCTTGAATTCATGCGCAAAATCCTCTGCATAATAAATGATAATAAATTATGTCGATTAATGAAACTATTTCAAAAACGTTTCAGAAAAGACATGAAAAATGTACCGAGAAAAGGCACGTAGGATCCCTTGATGTAGTATCGCTTGAAGTAGGACGACGGCTCGGCCAGCGGCACGGCAAACGACCGCAGGGCAAAGGGCGACGAGGCCGGCGGCGGGAAGCTCGGATAGACCGGCGTCGACGGGGTCGGCATCGTGGGGGCTGGGGGCTGGGCTTGCGTGCTGGCGCCGCCGCTCGAGTCGAGCACGACGCCGACGGCCGGCGAGGCAAACAGCGGAGGCGCGAGCGGCGGCGCCGACTGGAACAGCTGAAGCTCGCGCGTGGGCCACGGGCTCCACGGCGGCAGCGCCAAGGCAGGTGGCGGCGGCGGCTGATGAGCAAAGTCGCGCGTGACGACGTGGATCCTCTGGAGAATCCCGTACATCTCGGCCGTGGGCAGTAGCGACGATGATGATGTCGGGGCTGTCGTGGACAGCGCGCGGCCAAGCTGGTCGACGAGGCCCCGCAATTCCTCATAAACGCGCTCGACCGGCGACGCCGCGGCCATGGCCGATGGCGCCGGCGCGGTTGCTGACGGCAACGGCACGTGGAGGAGGTCGTCGCTCGCGGCGGCCCTGTACACGATCCGCTCCTCGTCGTCGTCGCCGCCGCTGGTGCTGCCTTCGGCACCCGTCGTCGAAGACGACGTTGATGACGTTGGCGGCGGCGGCAAGGCATCAATCGACGGCAGCGAGGCCGGCGCGGGCGCGACCTCTGCAGAGGCAGCAAAGTCAAGCGCCAGCGAGCGCGGCAGGAGCGACGCCGGCGGCGCGACAGGCGCCGGAACTGACGTCGTCCCTGTCGCTGTCGACACGGACTGGTGCTGGCGCTGGTGGCCCAGCGGGTCGACATCGGGGCCGCCCGAGGTGTCGATGAGCGAGAACAGGCTCGGACGGGCCTGCGTGCCGCGGTTGCCCAGCTGGTAGTCCTCCCACCGGAGCTCCTCAAAGGACTTGCCGCTGTACTCGGGCATCGCCGTGATCGTGTGAAAGACAAGCGTCTTGCCCGCCGCCGTGGGCGGCTTGACGAGCACGAGCGAGTACTTGGGGTCGCCCGTGCCCATCCCGCGCACCCGCTTGGTCTCGCTCGACGACGTCGACAAGAAGGAGAATGACGATGATGATGAAGATGAAGAAGAAGGGGATGGCGGGAAGAGGGTGTTGGTCATGAACTGCTCGAGTGGGATGAGCTCCTCGGGTTTCTCGGGCCGGGGCCGTCGCGGCCGCCGCTGAACGAGGTTCGGCGCGCCCTCCACCACGACGGCCTCGGCCCCGGGCTGGTCGGCTGTCAAGGCCTCAGCGGCCGACAGCGGCTGCGGCTGCTCGCCCGCGGCGGGCTCGTCCTGCTGCTCGGTGGCGGCGCCAATGGAAATGTTGGTGGCGTCGTCGGTCTCGCCGGCCTCCTCGCCGCCGGCCTCGTCGGCCTCGTCGTCCACGAGGAGGCCCGCAGGATTGCCGTTGTTGGCCGCCGGACTGGCGGCGGCAGGGCCTACCAGCTCGAGCCTGCTGCGGCTCCGGGCCCGCGTGCCCCGCTTGCGCGCCCGAGCATTCTTCTTGGCGCCGCCCGTTGGCGTCGAGGTGGCGGCGGCCACCGCTGCCGCTGCCACAGTGGCGGTCATGTTCGTTGTCATGGGCGGCGGCGTGACGATGGTCAGCTTCCGCGTCGTGACCACCGCCGAGGCCGGCCCGTCGCTGGTCGACGTCTCGAGTCCCGTCGACGACGAGGACGATGCGGGGAGAGGCGTCGGTGGCGCGGGCCGGGCCGGCGACGGCGGAGCGTCGGTGGACGGGTCAACGGCGGCCGTGGCGGTGGCGGCGATGGGCTCTGGCGTCTGCGCCGTTGGCTCATCGGGCTCGCCGCCGGCCGTCGCCGCTGGCTGGGCCGCCGGCGCGGGAGCCGCGGAGGAGCTCAGTTGCGCGCGGAGGAGCGCCAGCAGCTCGTCGACGCTGGCCTGTGAGGCCATCGCGACGGGCACCGTTGGGGGCAGCGGTGGGTCGACGCTGTGGTGGGCTGTGGCGGGTTGGACGTTGGCGCCATTTTTCTTTTGCAGCTGCGCCTCGACGTAGGCCAGCAGCGAAGCCGCCGTGGCGGTCGAGATGGATGTCGGCGGGGAAGATGACGAGGCGGGTGGTGCTGGGCCGCTGCCGCCATTTTCAAGCGGCTCGTCGTGGTTGTGATGATGTCGTTGCATCTTGCGTTGATGGTTGGGGGCGTTGTTGTGTTGCTTGATGCGCACGGCTGGCGACGATGGGACAGTGGACGGCTCAGATGAAGGAGAAGGCAGCTCCTCGTGCGAAATGGGGAGGTGGTTGCAGTAGTCGCATCGGTTAATCAAGGGCAGGACGTAGCGCCTGCAACTGCATTCCCGGCACGTCCCGCGCAACACCCCCTGTGCATCTTCCATCGGTCTGGCCAACTCAAATCGAGAGCACAAGCTGCGAACCACGCCCACACGAACCGAGAAGGTCACCAAGCCGCGCAAAACTCAGAGAACAACAGTTACTCGAGCTGCAAGCGCCAGATGACGAGCGAATGCTGTTTGGTGAAGGTTCCAGGTTTATTCCAGATTTCAGTTGTTGTTTCTTTTTCTTTCTTCTTGCTGGCTGCGGAGTTGGATTTGCTGCGTTCCATTTCTCATCTCTGAATTGAGGATCAAAGCTCGATCCGGTCGCAAAGAGGCGGAAGAAGATGGGCAAGGTGAAGAAGGAGCGCGCGGGCAAGGAGGCTCGCCAAGAGGCGGCCCCCATGCATGAATTCCAAATGAGTAATTTGCGCCTCCTTTCGAGAAGATGATGTTGTCTGAACCTACCGTAAGACTCATTTCACATTCCAATTTACAGACAAAAGCTTTGGTCAGCACTTGCTCAAGAACCCGCAGATTATTGATGGAATCGTAACAAAGGTATACTGCTCCGCCGCGATCAACACATTTTATTGATTGTGCTCACGTTCGTCGATGCCAGGCCAAGCTCAAGTCGACCGACACCGTGCTGGAGATTGGTCCTGGTACTGGCAATCTTACCATGAAAATGCTGCCCCTCGTCAAGAAGGTTATCGCCGTCGAGCTCGACCCTCGCATGGTTTCTGAATTGCAAAAGCGCGTGCAGGGAACGTACGTCTGCGCCTTCTTCCCATTCTTCTAGTTCGTTGATCTGATTCGCCGCTTCATTGTTGTGTAGTGCCCATGGCCACAAGCTGGAGCTCATCCTCTGCGACTTCATGAAGGTCAATCTGCCCTACTTTGATGTCTGCGTAGCCAACGTGCCCTACCAGATCTCCTCGCCTCTCGTCTTCAAGCTCCTGGCCCACCGCCCCATGCCTCGGTACGTCCATAAAGATCTCTCTACTCGCGACTTATGTCCATTAAGCTGATGTCGAATCGATCTTCTACATGATGTAGATGCGCGGTGCTCATGTTCCAGCGCGAGTTTGCGATGCGACTTGTGGCTCCACCGGGCGACCCCCTGTACTGCCGCCTCTCGGTCAACACACAGCTCTTGTCCAAGACCACGCACCTCATGAAGGCACGTCTTCTTGTTTGTCGTTGCCCGTGTTGTTGAGCGTGTAGAGGGGGGCTGACGATCGTCTTCTTCACCAGATTTCGAAGCACAACTTCCGACCGCCGCCGAAGGTGGAGTCGTCGGTGGTGCGCATCAAGCCCAAGAACCCACCGCCGCCGATCAACTTTGAGGAGTGGGACGGCCTCGTGCGGCTGTGCTTCACGCGCAAGAACAAGTCCCTCTCGGCCATCTTCCGCGCCAAGTCCGTGATCGACCTCTTGTCGAGCAACTACAGCACCTACTGTGCTCTCAACAACATCGTACGATGCCTTTATAATTTATTTGTTTTTAAAATAATTAAAAATTAATATCATATTACTATTTATAAATGCTTCTCTTGTACTCCTTCAAGTGCTGACTTGAGACGCGACAGAAACCGCCGGAGGACTTTGACATGAAGACGAAGGTGATTGAGATTTTGGAACAAAACGACTTTTTGGAGAAGCGCTCCTCCAAGCTCGACATCGACGACTTCCTCAAGCTTCTCTCCTTGTTCAACCAGGCCGGCATCCACTTTGCTTGAAGAGGCGTGCTCGAACTCATAGAATTAATAAAATACAAAATAATTATAGGAAGTGTTAACAACAGGGTCAGTGAATCCTCATCTTTTTGTAAGAAGAAGTTTTAACAACAACAAGCTCAGAAGCGGATGCGTCGTTGTGGTTGTGGGCAGTTGTTGGCGAGCAACCAGTCGGTCAGCTCGGGGAAGCTGTTGTGGTTGGTGCGCCGCCATGTGGAAGAGTCCCACGGACAGCCCTCCGACCGCAGCCATTGCAACATGTCCAGCCGCCCGGCCCCCGCCGCCGCCGCGCACACGTTCTCGTCCCACGGGCAGCCCTCGGCCCGCAGCCACTGCAGCAGCGCGAGCCGGCCCTGCGCGGCCGCCTCCCAGCACGTACTGGCATCCCACGGGCAGCCTTCGGCCCGCAGCCACCGCAGGACGACGTCCTCCCCGCTCTCGTCGCTGCTGCACCTCACCGCGAGCGAGAACGTGCGTGCGTCCCACGGGCAGCCACGCGCTCTCAGCCACCGCAGGAGCTCAAACTGCTTCCTTCTGGCCGCCTCGGCGCACGCACGCTCGTCGCACGGGCAGCCGTTGGCAAGGGCCCATTCGACCACGTCCAGCTGGCCCTTGCTGACCGCGTCGGCGATCGTGCTCGCGTCCCAAGGACACCCCTCGGCACGCAGCCACTGGAGCAGCCCGAGCCGGCCTTGGGCGGCTGCCGCGCACGTTCTGGCATCCCACGGGCAGCCTTCGGCCCGCAGCCACCGCAGGACGACGTCTTCCTCCTTGCCCTGATTCTGGACCGCGAGCGCGAACGTGCGTGCGTCCCACGGACAGCCGCGCGCTCTCAGCCGCCGCAGGAGCTCAAACTGCTTCCCTCTGGCCGCCTCGGCGCACGCGCGCTCGTCGCACGGACAGCCCTCGGCAAGCGCCCATTCCACCACCTCGAGGTGGCCCTTGCTGGCCGCGTAGGTGGGCGTGCTCGCGTCCCAAGGACAGCCCTTGGCGCGGAGCCACTGGAGCACGTCGAGGTGACCGCCAGCCGCTGCCATCGCGCACAGCCCCGAGTGTTGTCGATCGAGGTGCTCAAACGCCCACTGGACTGTGGCCAAGTCGCCGCTGGTCACCGCGCTTTCGCAGATTCTGGGGTACAGTGGACAGCCTTGGCCGTGGGCCCACTGGAGAAGGGCCAAGTGGCCGCCCTTGGCCGCCACGCGGCTCGTGTGCTTGTCCCACGGGCAGCCCTCGCCACGGGCCCATTGGAGCACGGCCAAGTGGCCTCCGCTGGCCGCCCGTTCGCAAATCTCGGTCCCGTGCCACGGGCAGCCGTTGGCACGCAACCACTGGAGCACGTGCAAGTGGCCCATCTCGGCCGCCCAGGCGCAGGTCTGCTCGTCCCACGGGCAGCCGTTGGCGCGCAACCATTGCAGCACCTCCAAGTGGCCGCCCTTGGCCGCCCAGGCGCAGATCTTGGTCTCGTCCCACGGACAGCCGTTGGAACGCGCCCACTGGAGCACCGACAGCAAGCCGCGCTCGGCGGCCTTGGCCGTGAAGTCATATCGTGCCTCGTCCACCATGGCGCACCACAGCGCCGAGGGACGAGCAACTTTTTCTCCTTCTCCTCCTTCGTCTTCGTCTTCGTCGTCATCTTGATTTTGGCTGGTCCCGAAATCGAGGGCAAGGCTGGCGCGCCAGCGGCGACAGACGAGACCGCACACGGGAAGCATTGCGGCCTGGACTTGGCACAACACGAGGTGCACGAGCTCCACCGGCACGTCCTCCATTTTTTCTTCCCCCCCCCCCCTTGCCCTCCTCGCGCTGTTAAATTTCAATTTTGGCGGTGAGACAAAAATAATAAGATT
>NAVB01001271.1:0-11811 GCA_002179805.1 Acanthamoeba lenticulata | reverse complement strand
GGGGGGGGGGCAATAGGCTGACGCAGGACATGGGCAAGCCCATCGCGCACGCCACGGGGGAGGTCAAGGCCACGCGCGCGCGTATCCAGTTCTTCCTCGACCACATCCACGAGGTGCTCCAGCACGACGTCGTCAACCAGAAGGACGCCGTACGTGCTGACCCGCGCCTCCTCTTCCCCCTTCTTCTTCTTCTTCCGCTTCCTCCTCCGCTTCCTCCGCCCCAAACTCACACAACAATTTAAACAACACCGACAACAACGGGTGGTTGGGGATGGGCGGAAAACAGCTGCAAGAGAAGATCAGCCGGGAGCCGCTGGGCGTGATCACCAACATCGCGCCGTGGAACTACCCGTGGTTCGTCTCCTGCAACGTCTACGCCCCGGCCCTCCTTACCGGTGCGCCTCTCCTCTCCTTCTCTCTCTTTCTCTCTCTCCCTCTCTCTCGAACTCCCAAACCACACTCAAATTATTTATTTGTTTATTTGTTTACACAAATTCCTCTGAAACGGATCATGGGGGGGGGGCGCAGGCAATGCGGTGCTGTACAAGCCCTCGGAGTTTGCGCTCCGGACGGGCGAGTTCCAGATGGACCTCCTCCACCAGTGCGTCATGCTTCTCCCCTTCCTCCTCCCCCCAAATGCGTGGCCCATGAGTCTTGGGGGGGGGGGGCGTGATCGATGGGCACACATAATACACGAATGAATAAATGAACACCAAAAACCAGGGCGGGCGTGCCGAAGGAGGTGCTGGCCCCCATCTACGGTGCGGGCGACGTGGGTGCCGAGCTCCTGCGCGTCCCGACCCAGGGCGTCTTCTTCACGGGCTCCGTCGCCACCGGTCGCAAGGTGCCGGCCCCTTCTTCTTCTTCTTCTTCTCTCTCTCTCTCTCTTCCTCGCCTTCCTCCGCTCTTTTCCTTCTCTTCGATTGGGGGGGGGGTTGGGGGGAACGTCCGATGATGATCTCATCATGGAGGGCAGATCAACGAGGCCGTGGCGTCGCGGATGATCAAGGTGCAGCTGGAGCTGGGCGGCAAGGACGCCACCTACGTGTGCGAGGACGCCAACGTCAAGAGCGCGGCGGCGTCGCTGGCCGATGGAGCCATGTTTAACGCGGGTCAGTCGTGCTGCTCTGTCGAGCGCATCTACGTCCAGAAGGAGGTCTCCTCTTCTTCCCCTCTGTGCCGCGTCCGACCTATCACACACACGCATACGAACGATCAACTCACGCTCGCGCTTGTGTGTGTGTGTGTATGGTGTGTGTGTGCGCGCGCATGCCTGTTCGTGCACAGGTCTACGACGAGTTCGTGGAGACCTACGTGAAGGAGGTCAAGTCCTTCAAGGTGGGCGACCCGATGGACGCCTCGACCTACATCGGACCGCTCACCCGCAAGTCCCAGCTGAGCTTCCTCGAGGAGCAGGTCAAGGACGCCGTGGCCAAGGGCGGCAAGCTCCTCACCGGCGGCAAGCGCCTCTCCGGATCCAAGTACGCGCGCGCTCTCTCTGCGCTGAGATGCGCGTTGATGGTTGACGCTCGGCCGTGTGCGGGACTGCATCATGGCAATGCAGGGGTTACTTCTTTGAGCCCACGGTCATCGTGGACGCCAACCACTCGATGTCGCTCATGAGGGACGAGTCGTTCGGTCCCATCATCGGCATCCAGAAGGTGTCGTCGGAGAAGGAGGCCATCGAGCTCGTCAACGACTCCGACCTGGGCCTCACTGGCGGAGTCTACACCAAGGACGCCGAGCGGTACCCGCTGCTCCTTCCCCGTTGAATCACAATGAAGGGGCCGATCAGGAGCGCTAACAAATTTGGGCGCGGTGGGACGCGCATAGGGCCAAGCGCGTGCTGGGTCAGTACAACACGGGCACCGTGTACTGGAACTGCTGCGATCGGGTTGCCCCCGCCCTGCCGTGGTCTGGCCGCAACTTCTCGGGCTTGGGTGCCACCCTGGGCGTGGAGGGCATCCGCACTTTCACGGTGCCCAAGGCCTGGCACCTCGTCTCGCCCCAGTAATTGGGGGTGGTGGTGGTGGTGGTGCACCATGCAAAGATAACAACAATACCGTTTGCTGCGTGTTGGTCCATTCGTTGGGGTTGGAAGTGGGGTTCGGAGGCCAGCCAACTCGAGCATCCCGCGCAAAAGTAGGCGCGGGTCACTACAAGAGGGCCGAGGCCTGTAGCCCGCCAGAAATTGAAGCCGACGTGAACGCCGTTCACGCCATTGCACCGACGTCACCCGGTGCGGTATTTTCCTTACTCATTAGTTTAAGGCTAGAGATCCCGATCCGCCCGCCTCCTATTTGAGGGGTGGGCGCTTGCCAATTCTTATGGGAACACGTATTTTTGGGCAATTCTGTATTTCACAAACAAACAAACAAATAAATAAATAACTTTTTTGCGCGTCAGCCCTCCTGCTCACGCTCCTCCGCTTCCTTGCTCTCGAAAGAGATCACATACCGCGGCATGATTTGATCGGGCTCCTTTGTGTGCACATACACACACCACACACGGCGAGTCAGTTCCCTGCAAGAGTTGACCCACCCGTAATCGCCTGTACGACACATCGTACGAAAATGATGATCTCGTTGCCCTTGGGGGAGCTGTGTGAGTCGTAGCCGTGCTTGCGGCCCTCTCCATCCATCCGGCCCTCACAACGGAAGGTCTTGCCCTTCATCACCTTGTGTGTTGATTCACACCGCGTACGCGGGCAATGGTCAGCCGCAGGAAAGGCACCACGGCGGCGTTCGGGGGAAAGGTGTAGAAAAAAAAAGACAAAAAAGAAAGAAAAACACTCCTGATCACACGGCTGACGAGGAGGACTGCGTACCTTGCACAGGAGGATCTGGTCGGATTGGCGTTCCTCGGAGTACCACATGGCGTAGTCGCTGTAGATGGAGAAGTAGATGCCCTTCCCGAAAAACCCCTCATCGAGGACGGTGATGTCGAGCTCCTCTTCCTCCTCCTCGGAGATGACCACCTTCTTGTTGTTTTTCTTCTTTGTCTTGGTGGTGACCTTTTTCTTGTTCTTGACGATCTTGTAGCCCGCGGCTTTCTTGGGCTTGGAGCCCTTCTCGCTGGGCAGCTTGCTGGGCGGCAGGAAGCCCGTCTTGGTGATGCCATCGACGCTGGCCTGCGACGTCCCGTGGAAGGCCAGCACCTCGTTGACGTCACTCCCCGCTGCCGTCAGCTGGCTCCTCTTCGTGTTGTACTTTTCCTTCAGGTCTCGGTTCACCACGATCCACACCTGCGCGCCCCACGCGTCAACCGGCGGCAGCGCGAGTGCACGCGCGGGCGCGGCGGAGCCTGCTCACCTCCTTGATGGCGTAGTTGCCCTGCGCCTTGGCCATCGTCTGGTAGAACTGCGCCGCCACCTTGGAGAACACCGCCTGTTGTCGCGTGCCGTGGTTGTTATTGTCGTGGTAATGATGATGATGATGAGGGTGTGTGTGTGTGTGTGTGATGTTGTTGCAGCTGCACGCCACATGTGCCGCACAACACGAGGGAAAGGAGAAGGAGGAGGAGGAGGACTGAGCGCACCTCCTGCTGGGCAGTCATCTTGCGGCTCTTGGACAACTTGATGAACCCGAAGCCGCTCGGGCTCTCCAAGATCGCGCGCTCCTCGTCCACCTCGATATCGTCATCTTTCTGGGATTTCAAGAGGCCCCAAACAAGCACGCGAGGTTGTGGGTGAGTGCATACGCCTGTCCCCCCAAAAACGCACGGGGGGCGGGACAGGGGGGAGGGGGAGAAGTACGTACGCGTTCGCCGTCGTCATACTCGTCCTCCGTCCAGCCAAACTCCTGGAGGATGTCGAAGTGGTCCTTGTCCGGCACGTTGTGTGTTCGTCTTCACAGCCCCCCCCCCCCAAACCCAACACCCAAACAAAAGGAAAGGAAAGGTGAGATTGCTGTTGATTAATCCTTGGAAAGCTGCTGGGACGAGAGGTACCGGAAGCCGCGGAGGATGCGCTTTTCGTCGGGGGTGATCTTGTTCTTGGCCAGGATGACCTGCACCACGCACCGGTAGGCCTCCTTCCCCGACGACTCGGAGCTCCCGCCCTGTCCCCCCCCCCCAACGGTTATACGTGAGCCCGTGATGGTCATCGATCGGCATGTGCGACTCCAGTAAAAGAAGAATGAAAAGAATAGAAAGGAATAAATAAATAAATAAAGAAATAATAAAGGGGCACACCTTGCCCGACGGTGACGACGAGGAAGACGAGGACGAAGTGGTGGTGGTGGTAGTGATAGCGGGAGGTGCTGGTGCGGGCGCAGGTGCCGGGATGGTCGCGGGTTGGCTCTTGGGCGTCGCAGCCTTCTTGGCCGCTTTGGCCTTCGGGGCAGGCTTGTCGTTGATGTGGGGGTGCTTGAACTCTGAATGCCCCCCCCCCCAAACAAGTCAAAGTCTCGTTCATTTCATCAGACCACCGAGGGTCATGACCCTCCTCAAAATGGAGTGATGATCGCGTCGGACACTGCAGCAAGAGCAGCAGCAGCTAGAAATGAGTGTGGCCAAGTCGAACTCACCTTTGAAGTGTTGCGGGTTCTATTTGTTGCGTGCAGGGAGTAGAGAGGAAAACACGTGCGTGCCGATCCGTAGCAGCTCAGTCAAGCCTCTTCACGACGCGAGCAAGGAGAAGAGGGGCAAGGTACCTTGCGGTAACAGTTGGCACCATACCAGCAAACTGGCCGATCATCCTCCTCCTCGGCGGTATCGCCATCCTCATCTACATCTGTGTCGCCCCCTTCTTGCCCCTCTGCAGCGTCGCTGACGGGGCTGGTCTCTATTTTAACCTTCTTGCTGGGGCTTTCTTCAACTTCTTCGTTTGGAGAAGAACTGGGCAACGTCGACGTGACTACAGGTTCTGCTGCATCGACGTTTGCCGAAACCGCAGGCGGTGAGGTCACGGCACTCGTGTGTTTCCTCTTCGGCGGCATGGCCTTCTCCTATCGATTGACTGAATTTTATAAATCTTTTGTCGCCCCAACCAAAAAGACTTTCCTGGAAACGTTTAAAAAGACGTCTTCTTTTTTAATTTAAAAAGATCTTTTTGTTGATTCGTGTCACCTTCTTTCCAACTTCCTGCCCTTGAGCTTCTCCTCCTTGGCGAGCTCTGCTGTGTGCGGTCTTCTCAGCAGGTGGATGACAGTTGACGCCTCTGACTGCTGCAAGTGGGAGTCGTTACTCACAAAGTGCAGGAAGCCTGGCGGGCACTGAACGTCGACGGTGGTTTTGCCAAGTCTGCGAGGGGCAACAGGTTTAGTTCACTCACGACTCGAGCTGCAAGTCATGAAGGGTCTGTACGCGGGGTGGTTGTATTGGATGGTGAACTTGTCGTCTGTGTCCGTGATGCGCATGCCGAACTCGCCCTTGGGTCCCACAGGAGACAAGCCCATCAACGCGTCGCTTTCTTTAGCGAACACGAGGCAGGACTGATTGGGCTCTACAAGACGTCGGTCATGCTTCACCATGGGCGTCCCTGCCGAGGCTCTGGCTCAGGGAGCGGCCCAAAAGGCGAAAGAAGAGGAAAGAGGTGTTATTTGGGTACCTTCCTGACCCCAGTCGCACTTGGGGTCGCAGAACTCAAGGGTGTGGTCGGTCTCATTGACCAGGAATATCTTTTGCGTAACGCGCGTGTGTTAGTGTCTGCAGCAGAGCAGGTGTTGGGAGAGGCTAAAGACGCACATTGAGAGGACGATGGCCTTCTTTGGGGGTGTCGGTGAACAAGGACGCCATAATGGTGTGGGTGTTGTGTGCGTGTGTGCTAGTCTTCCTTCCTCTAGCAGAACTCAAAGAACACAGAGCCCACGAGCGCAGAAGGAGGATCAACCTAAAGAGCAGCGAGAAGTCCAGCCCTTTCAGGCGGAGTGCCGCTCGAATCCAGTTCGCGGTGTGGCCCGCAGAACTTGGGCGTAGAAATCCTGTTGGCTATGCAGATCCGATTGGCGCCCTGCTGCTGTCGGCAAGTGTACTGCAACTACCGTTTCGATAAACCCAGCAACTCCATGTGCTTCGGCCAACTGCGATTAACTCCAAGTGGGTTCGTCTAGCCTCTCAGGCACCTGGTGCTTGCGGGTCAAGCTTGCGGGTTGAGGTCGCTAGATCTAAGCCCCGCAATCACTCACGCCCTTCATCTGTGACAGGAAGAAGCCCTTAAATAGGGGATCTCTTTGCCCTCCTTATCTCCATTCTCACTAAACAACCGTACCCGGACTTCAACCACCATGAACCACAAACCTGGCCTTGCTTTGTTATTGCTAGTGGTCCTTACCCTGGCCATGCTTCATCAACTGGCGGAAGGCCACATCCTGAGTACACACCCTCCAAACGTAAGGAGTGTCGAAACACTGCACTCTGACGCTCTGCACAGAGCGCGGGAGCATCAACAGGCGAGGCGTTCCGAGCTGCCACAAGAGGCAAGATGACGGATCCTCGTCGTGCCTTCTCCAGCCAGAGGAGACCGAAGGGCCATACTACTGGCCAGACGCAGTCCTGCGCCAGAACATCACGTGAGTCCTTCACTATTTTTGTGGACCCTTTCTCTTTCTTAACAGATAGTTTGGCGCGTGCAGGGAGGGACAAGAGGGCGTGCCCCTCGTTCTCAATCTCACCGTGGTCGATGTGGCCACATGTGAACCTCTAGCCGATGTCGCTATTGATGTATGGCATTGCAATGCAACCGGCGTTTACTCCCACTACGTGGCGGCTGGCATTGGCGGTCTCTCCCCCATGTCGCAAGCAACGGACAATTCGACCTTCCTGCGTGGTGTCCAGTTGACCAACGATTCTGGCCACGCTGTGTTCCACACCATCTTCCCGGGCTTTTACGAGGGTCGCGACACGCACATCCACCTCAAGGTTTGCAACACTTCCCTCCCTTTTCTCCCGCCGTCACGCAATCTCACGGCAGCATGTATGTGTGGAGGACAGATTCACCTGAACGGGAGCTTGGCCTTGCTCAACGACTCAAGCGACTACGATGATGACCTCGCCACTGGTGGATATACCAACGGCTCTTTCTACTTCTACGATGGCGGTAGCGTGGTGCACACGGGCCAGCTCTTCTTCGAAGATTCGGTGAGCGACGCGATCGATGCCCTGGCCCCGTACAACGAGAACCCGGGCAACCGCACGCTCCTGGACGAGGACAACATCTACACGGGAGTCGCCAATGCGTCGTACGGCCTGCTCACCGTGGCCTACCTCAACGCGTCTCTGGGCTATGCTGGTGGGCTGGTGGCGACCATCACGCTCGGTGTCGACACGTCAGGCCAAGCGGCAGCCGCGGGAGACGGCAGCGGTGGGTTCGACGTGCCCGGGGCAGGACCGGGCGAGCTCCCGCCATTCTTTTGATTGGCGCTCCAACGAGGCAACAACGAGCGCCACTACCACACCTTGCTCTCCAACGTGTGGCGGTGGTATGGGACCGCGTCCAGCAGCACGATACACAAACAGAGCTGGTTTGTTCTACGCCACAAAACCCTGTGCCCCAGCAGAGGGACTCAACGGGACAGGCAAGAGAGTTGGGGAGGAGTCGCGACACAAGTGCGGGAGGAGAGTGGCGTATTAAATAATTACAGCAGCTAACGGCAATCACAGCGACAGCGGGTCGATGGTGGGCGGGACAGGACGACAGCAGCGTAAAACGAGGGAAAGGGAAACGGGGAGGAGCAAGAGGAGAGAAAGAGAGAGAGAGGCACTGGTGCGTGGAGGCGCGACGCACAAAACGTGCGGATAGAGCAAGAGAGAGAGAGAGAGAGGGAGAAAAGAGAGAGAGAAGATGGAAGACGCGTAGGGCAACTGGGGATTGAAGAGATCCACGGTCGTCCTCGCCGTCATCGTCGCTGCCTTGGACCACCGAAGAGGAGGAGAAAGAGGAGGAGGAGTAGTCCGGGGGGGAGGAGCATTTCACTCGGCGGCTCCGTTGTCGTCATCTTTGTCTTCGGTCTCTGTGGAGGCGCTTTCTGTGTCGCTCGCCGAGTCGTCGCTCGTGGTGCTGACCTCCCCCTCGCCTGCAAAGCCAGAATCGGGACCCGCGGGGGTGAGTGAGAGAGAGAGAGCCGAAGGCGCCACCACTACTCAGCCATCCCGGGGACCTTGGGGGAGGAGGTTTGGGGGGGGAAGGAATCCGCGCTGGTACCAGACTTGGCCTGGAGCTTCTTGAGCTTCTTTTTGAGCTTCTTGAGCTTCTTGCGCATGGAGTCTTGCCAGTACTCGGCCTCCATCCGCCGCTCGCCCTCCTTGTGCAGCGAGTCCATGAGGTCCTTCTCCACCTTCTGCAGCTTCTTCTCGTACTCCTCGATGGAGTCCTGGAGGGAGGCATTCTGCTCCTTGGCCTTCTTGAGCCGCTCCGTGAGAGTCTTGTACTTGCGATCCTTGCTCTTGGCCGCCTGCTTGAGCCGCTCGATGGTCTCCTCGTAGGAGTAGACGAGCTCATTCTCGCGCTTGTACCGGTCCTTCCACTCCTTGACCTGCTCCGCCAGCGAGCGGCCCGCCGCCTTGTCGCCCGCCGGTGATGAAGAGGAGGACGAGGCAGCCGACTCTTCCTTCTTCATCTCATCGACTTCGCGGGCGAGCGCATCCATCTTCTTGCGGTGCTCGCCTAATTCTCGTTGAAGCGCATCCTTTTCCTCTTCGATCTTGGCGTGTGCCTCGTGCAGCTCCTCGATAGCGTCCTCCTTCTCGCGCAGCTGGGCTTCAAGAGCCTTCATCCTCTCATAGACCGCTGCTGGTTGATCGGGACCCATAGGCCCGCCGCCGTACATGCCACTCATGCCGCCCCCCGCCGTGTCCTTGGGCGCGTAGAGCGCCATGACTGTGTCGAGCCGCTTCTGCAACTGTGCATTTTCCATCACTTGCTCCTCCAAGCAGAACGTGAGCACGTTGATGCGTCGCTCGTACTCTTGCGCTTTCTCCTCCAGTGACGGCCCATTTGAAGATGTAGATGAAGATGCAGTTGGCGGATGGGGTGGGGGTTTTGCGCTGGAGGAAAGAGCATTTAATGAAGCCTTGCGTGCGGCCGTGACGGCCGTGGGCTTCGGTTTATCCATGGCTTCAACTTCATCGGTCCATCCCTGATTCGACGTTTGCTTCTTCGCATCTCGCGAGCCACCTGAGAGTTGTCGCATGAAATTCATTTTCTGCAGATTCTCAAAATGGCAAGCCTAGATGTGACTTTCGAATCAAACCTTGAACGCGACCTCCACCACCCCTCGTCGCCCCCTCGTGTGTGCTCCTCGTGAGCGCGGGGTGGGGCTTCTGGGTCGACGCTCCTGTTTTTCCACCCCTTTTCTTTTTGGCTAATTTGTACGCTCGGAGCGAAAGAGTGACAACAACGTGGGGGGCATGCGGCAGGAGGCCTTTGACTTGGCACGTCCACAGGGTGATGTGCTTGAAGTAAGGAAGTCGGTGACTCTAAAGTGCAAGGTGTTTAGATTAGTGGTACTTGCAGGGTCTGAATGAAGCCGGCCGAAGCTCTCGAAGGGATTGTGGACGATAGATGGGAGTGGCTACATGACAGGCTGTTGTTCGGAGGAGGCGGCAGTCGAGGGCCATCGGGGTGAAGGAAGCGAGCTTGAAGCTGGTGGCTGGTTCAGCAGGAGGAAGACGAAAGATTGAGTGAGTGATCAGGTCGGTTTTGTTGTCATGTGTCGCGAGAGGTTTCCGAAGGTGCACATTCGGTTGGGCTCTGGTGTGTTAGTTTGTTGTGAATGACACACGGCCATTCCATATCTACAGCTTGCCCTAAGGAGTTTTTACTACCAATCTCTTGCTCGCACCGAATTGGGCAAGACACATGCCCAGGTGTTGAATGCAGCGAAACCAGTTTCACTGTAACATTCACCATCAAAGGCCGTTGCAGCGTGTGTGGATGGTTGGTGCTGGCCTCTTCGGTAGCCCCACACGAATGCACAAAAAATGCTTCAGCCCTGCGCCTTGTCCACCACAGCGTGGGGCTCCTCGGTCGTGGTCCGTCGCTTCTTGAGATCACCTTCCTCTTCATTGTCCTTGGCCTCACCTGGAGGCCAAATGGGAGGAAGGGATGGTGTGTCAGGGCCCCGGGCGACTCCGCCAATGGACAGGGACGGGCGAGGCGCACCTGAGCTTCGGGGTCGCTTTGTGTTGGAGTGCAGGAGGAATGGCTCATCCTTGGCGTCTTCGCCGCCGCCCGCAAGGAACGCTGCACACACCACACGTTGTGAGCGGCCAAATCACACGCGACGGTGTGCCTCTCCTCCCCAGGGTCGACAAAAAAAAATTACCTTCAGCATCGATTTGGCCCTCGGCCTGTCGTCGGAGCTTCTCCTGCCGTCGGGCCGACCGCTCCGCTTGCTCCCGCTCTCGCCGCTTGGCATACCTGCGCCAGTCTTGCAAGTAAGTAAGGAGCACCATCACATGTGCGTGCGTGCGTGCGTGCGTGCGTGCGTGCGTGCGTGCGTGCGTGCGTGCGTGCGTGCGTGCGTGAATCCTCCATATAAAAGGGCGCGCCACAAGATTCGAGGGTAAGCAGGCCATACGCCTCGGTGCCGGGGATGAATTCAGGATTGAGGATCTTCTTGAGCTTCCGGTCAATCTTCTTTACGCGGGCCACATCGACATGCCCCCCCTCCGTGATGTACTTCTGAATGGCTTCGACGTTGTGTCGCAGCTCCTCAAAGCCCGGATTCGCATGGAAGCGGGTGTGCACATACCTGCATCGACATTCATCATCAATGGGATCATACCCTCCCCCCGGGGGAGAGGAGGGCGGAGTACTCGGCAAGAGGATAGCCCTCTTCTTCCGAGGCCTTGTGCAGCGCAGCGAGCGCCAGCTGGGCGGGCGGGTAGAGGAACGGGGCATCGGTGAGGAGGAGGTCGTTGATGTGCCGTCGTGCTCGCGCCTGCAGCTTTTCTGGGCTGGCGGGAGGCGATGCCGACTCCTGGCGCGGCAGCCAACATCACCATTATCAGCATGGACGTGGCCGTGAGGAGTGAGGGGGAGGAGAAAGAGAAGACATGGACATCGAATGGAGGTCGAGTTGGGGGGGGGTCGGCACCTTGAGGTCGATGATGAACCCGTGGAGAGGGTTGTAGGGGAGATGCACGATCAGGTCGAACTGCAGGCCTTCCAGCAGAGGGATCTCCATGACCAGGACGTCCTCCTGCCCAACGCCTCACTCGTGTGAGTGCACATGTGGGGGTCAAGCTTGCGGGAGGCAAAGGAAAGGCGTGAACACCTTCTTCGCGTTGACTGGCCCCGCGATGCTCTCGACAGGGAGCACGACCTCTTCCACCTTGGCCGCCAGGTACATGGAGGCCAGCCTGCCGTTGAGGGCGAGTGGTGAGGATCACACTGCAGAGCAACCAAAACAAAAGAGAGAGAGAGAGAGAGAGACGGAGGACGAGTGGCCCAGCGCCGAGAGTGCAGCAGAAGCAGAAAGCACTTACATGATGTGTCGGAGGTCGTGGTGGGTGATGGCATTCGAAAGGAAGAAGCGTCTGAAGTAGATGGTGGCCGTGCCCAACACCTTCTCGGGCAAACCGAGCTGCCCAAACTCCCTGATCTTGGTGGCGTACCACTTCTTGATAAGATCCTCCTCTTCAATGGTGAGAGTGCGAGCCAAAATGGCCTTTTGCCTCTTCTCCTCGATAGAAGCATCACCACCCTCGGCCATCTTGGCAGCTGCCTGCTTGTCGATTTGGGCAATAACGCTGCGGAAAGCCTTATCATTGCATTCTTGCTTTCGTTGCCGCAGGAGGTCCTCGCTTTTGAAGAGCCAATCTCGGCAATGGGAGGACTTGGCGAAGGGGATCATACTTGCCACGGCCAAA
>NAVB01001270.1:0-22039 GCA_002179805.1 Acanthamoeba lenticulata | reverse complement strand
GGGAGAGAAAGGAAGAATCATCGCACCGTCTCGGCAGAGATAGAGGGAAGGAGGGACTTGTCTGGAACGACAGGCAGCACCGGCGAATGATAGATCTCCTGTTCAAAGGGAAAAGCGCCACAAGAAGCATTGGCTTAGATGGTTGAAAGGGGGAACAAGGAGAATGAGCTGGCGGGTACAACATACGCTCATGTCGGAGAGTGACGAGCAGGACCGGGCCATACGGGTCAGCTTCGTGTTCTTGGAACGCTTCCGCTTGGCCTTTTGCATGGCCAGTTCGAGTCGCGCCGAGGCACGCAGGCCAGACTCGTCTTCTTCAATAGTGTCCTCGGTTTCGTCATCGAGACTCTCTTCTTCATCGTCGCTGCTCAATCTGGGCACAAGCCGTGGTCGCACGGGGAACGTGCCTGCCTGGCGGCCTCCGTTTTCCTGCAGGAGGGGAATGGCCCAGTAATTGTGGGGGGGGGGAGGAAGGATGAGGAAGGGCACTAAGAGAGACCCGGGTTAAAAAAAAGCCGGAGGGGGAGGATATGGCGTACACTCCAAGAGTGAAGGTTGGAAAGGCTGATCGAACGCATTCGCAGCGAGTTGGCCGATGCGGGCATGGGTGGCATGGGTATCGACGGCACATGCACAGACGCGTCGGGTCCCATCTCAAGCTGGCAGGGCACGATCTCACCAGACAACTAAGGACTCGCGAGGGTGAGCTGAGCACTAGAAGCGGAGAGGGCACAACGACGACGCACGCTCAGACTGAAGCAGCTAGAGGAGGGCAGTACGGGCTCAGACTTGGAGAAAGGCGCCATGCCGATCAAGTCAGCGGAGAAGGAGGGCAGGATCGGGGGCGTAGACGGTGGACGAGCGGGCAGGGGCAGGCCCTGGGAATGGGTATGGGACTGGGCCAGCGATCGCACCGGGCGGCGCGACTTGGACCCGGCCTGTCGCGCGGGCGAGTGGAAGGCCGACGCGTCGCTGCGTCGGGCCAAGTTGGGCGAGTTCTGTAGAGAGCCGGACAAGTGCGGCACCCGCGGCCTGGCCGGGAACGAGTCGGTCGACCTGGCGGTGAACGAGATTGCTGATGAAGACAACACGCGCACGCGTACGGGCGACTGCTCCATCATCGGCGACGACGAGGCAGAGGAGGAAGAGGAGGAGGGAGGAGCGAAACAGGGTACAGAAGAAGAGGAAGCAAAAGGAACGCGGGGGTCGAAGTAGTCGCCCGGGCCATTCAAGCCCTGGCTGTTGTTGACCGACTGGGGCTGATCGGGGACGCGGGCAGGCACGGACTTGACGCGCCGGGTCACCGAGGGGCTGCGATCGCGGAGTTGGGGTCGAGGAATGCCCACAATCCTCATCGTTCCAGCCGACGAGCCATCGCCGGGCAGGGCCAGCGGGCTGCGGTGGTGGCGGTCGGTGCCCCCTCTGCCGCTCCCGGAGGCGGCCATGATGAAGGCATTCTCTTTGTTCTGTTCGAACGCGTCGAGGGCCTCATTCTGGAGGCAAAGCGTAGAGTCGTCTCGCGTGATAGAGTTAGATCGAAGCTTGTGGCGGATATGCTCGGGGGCGAAGCGGGGGATATTGTTCAGCTGGGCGGCCAACGAGTTGGGGCACGAGTCGAGCTGAAGATCCTCCGATTGCTCAAGTGCTGACACCGCCAGCACATCTTCC
Source organism: Acanthamoeba lenticulata (assembly GCA_002179805.1). NCBI lineage: Eukaryota > Discosea > Longamoebia > Acanthamoebidae > Acanthamoeba > Acanthamoeba lenticulata. Next base: position 20,371 of record NAVB01001270.1, on the reverse strand, counting down.
GATCGCGAACGCGGCCCGAGAGGGCCCTTTGTAGTTGTTGGTAAACGCGTTTGAGGCGCGGGGCAATACCAGCTCTGCTCGTAGCCTTCATCATCAGATGGCAGGGCTTGCGGACCATCGTACTGCTGGCAAAAAACGTCCCCCTCTTCCATCGAATCGATGCCCTCCTCAGATAGGAATCGAGGCAGCTTGCGATCAAGCCGTGGAGAGACGATGGGACTCCTCAAGCTGGTGTTGAGCATGGATTGCATGGATTGTGTCAAAGAATTGACAAGCTCTGTGGATGGCGATGCCGCACGCGAGATGCGAGTCGGAGGCGCTAACGACGATCTGCCGCTGCGTCGAAGAAACACCTGCTGTATCTCTGCAGAGGCAGCATCTTCATCGATGCCGTTGAGGTTCATGGTGTGGGACTTCACTTGGATTCTCTCCCGACCTCTACGCGCCCATCGACCAAGAGCTTTTTCCTATCGATGCTAGGTGTCGCGCCGGTAGACAGCGTGTGTGGTTTTGTTCTTCGAGAAGGCGCGGACCCGTTGTTCCGGAGAGTGACCACAGAGGAGACGGACGAAAGGTCTATGTGGGGGCAGTAGGGAAGGTCTGAGGTCCTCTTCGCGCGGGAGCGTGCTCCTTCTTGTGGCCTCGTGCTGTATTGTGTGCTGCGCGCCTTTGGGTGTTTTGGGCCGTAATTGAGGCGACCGGCGCCACTGTCCACTGTATTTGCCATGTTCCTGTTGCAAAGTTTTTCGCGCCAAAACCAAAAACTTTGGTTTTTTCGAATCTCGCTTGCTTGCGCCCAAAAGAGGGTGCCCACAGGCGCCCCTTCCTGCCCAAACGCGGGCGAGATGACGACCGATGGGGCACAATGGCCAAGCTTTGGGAAAAAAAGTTCCTTGGCTGGCCCGGTGCCCAAATCGGCTTTGTCTCAAAAGAGGTTGGCAAAAAGCTTTTTCATCTCTTTATTTCATCGGACCTGCGCGCTTTGTCCTTTCAGGTCTGCTGCGTCTCCGGGGAGTAGGTCTCGATCGTGTCGTCGCTAAGGGAGTCGTCGCTAAGCGTGGCGATTGTGTCAGCTTGTTTCTGGGCTACCGCCTCCAAGAAACGCTGAGTTCTCTCCACGCGCTGCGCCTCCACTGCCCGGAGAGGGCCACTGCCGATGCCCGCCTTCTGCAGCCCCAGCATGTCTTGCTCCATCACCGCTCGCCGGCTGAGTCGCTCGTGGTACGCCCGGCGTTGCTGGTATTAAAAACGGAGAATCAAAGTTGTTCCAGATACGTAAGTAAAGGACAGTTTCTTTTAAAAGGAAAAGAAAACCGGCCGTACGAGGATGTGGGCGTGGTTTTGTTGGAAGAAGAGGATCGCCCTGTACAGATCCCACGCTGAGAACTCCGGCCAAAGGACATCAACAAAGGAAAAGCACGAGTGTGCGCCCTAAATGCCGCAGCGCCAGAGTTGAGTGTAACGCCTATTCCGTAATGCTAAGAGAGAGGAAGTTGTAGGAAGAGGTGCAACACCTGCCACAGAAGGAAGTCGCTAAGCCTCTTCTCGCCCGATGTCCGAATCAGGATATCTAGTGGTGGACAACCAGCAGTGTACATGCAGTCCTCCAAAAGCGTCTCGTTTATGTCCCTGTCCGATTCACACAACCGAGTGAGTGATTACTGTCATTAACGCGTGTTCAGGCTGTGCCACCAGCACGAGATAAGCATACTCTGTGCATAAGAGACCTTCCTGTACGCCAGCAACGAGTGTCTTGGCTGCTGTCACTATTTCTGCTCGCGCCGTGTAGGAGAAGCACACATTCAACACCGCCCTAGATGGTGCCAGGTGACCAGTGTGGCCAAGTCTGTTAGTCCACAAGGCTAGCTACCAAGCAGTTGAGGTGGCACACGTGTGCGGTGCACGCACTTGGTGTTGTGGCGTGTGTGGTGCATGGCTCTCGCCATCGCATGTTGCAAGTACTCGGGCAACAGGGACATGTCGCCCAGCACCCGGATTGCCACGCCATGCTTGTGGATGATGTCCCTTCAAATTACAGGGTCCATCCACACGCGCGCAGTTCAGTTCGTGTCCTGTGCGGCAGTCTCCGACCACGAAGTGGGGTTGGCGTACTCCTGATTGAGAAGCTCATAGAACTTCTCTGCGGCAAGGCGCATCAACTTGCTCACCTCCTCGGGGCTCCTCTTGAAGTTCTCGATGGAGAACGCATACACTGTGACAACCTCCACCCCCAACTCGAGGCACCACTCCAGTGCCTTATCCGTCCAAAGATCGGTTGAGATCAATTTGAGATAAATGGCATTGAGATTTAACTTGCTGTGGGGTTGCAAGAAACAGGCATACTTCTTTGAGCTTGTTGAAGCCCATCATGTGGCCCACGATCTTTTCCACCGATTTCTTCTGAGCGAATCTGCGATTACCGTCCATGATGAAGGCGATGTGCTTTGGGAGCGGGCCGAACGCGATGACCGTGTTGAAGAACTTGCGAGCCCACACCTCATACCATGGGCGGAGTGCGCTACCGTCCGGCCGTAACTCGCCATTCCGGGGCCCATCTCTCTCGCTGGAGTCCTCCATCTCAGCAATCAACGGCGGGCACCAAGTGGGCGCCACGTGCGTCGTTTTTTTGTTGTGGAAAAGAAAAAAAGAAAGAAAAACCACCAAAGAAGCAGCAGGCCCGAGAGATGAGGAATTTGGTGGTCCTCCAGGAACTTCGGGCCCACTTGCGCCCAAAGGACGCTGCCATCATTCCAACCAATCTGGCGGTGGATCCCTATCTGGGAACAATTTACGTAATCACTGCTGACAAGCACCTCATTGGCTTCGTTCCTTACAGCAATGAGGTACATGCGTTATCCTCCTTCTTCCCGTGCTGCGGACAAGTAATCAATCTTCCTTAATGCATCGTGCCTGTGCTGGTGCAGGTGACATTTTGCGTAGATGTCAGCGATGTGATCCCGGCCGAAGCGGTGATCGTGGCAACCCAGTTCGTGCCCGACCTGGGGTCTGTCTGCCTCGCCATTGCCACAGGCGAGCTTGTCGTCTTCAACGTGGAGACTCAAGAGGTTCTTAACCCTGAGATATCCGCTCTCCTCTTTGCAGGCCGCTGACTTCACTCATCGTCTTGTACTGGGCGATGTGTCTCACAGGCCGAGTGCGTGGGGTTCATCGACTCGGAAATCCGGGGCATGTCGTGGAGCCCCGACTATGAGCTCATGGTCCTCGTCACCGGCAACCGCACACTCCTGTCCATGACCCAGGAATGGGAGATCGTCACTGAGGTCGCCCTGCAGGATACGCCGCAGGCTGCTGTACTTACCACCTCAACGCTGATCATCTCCACCATCATTATGAGGAAGTTCTTATGGCAATGAGACGGGTGCAGGACTCGACCACCACCTCGGAGGGAGTCAGCATCTCCTGGCGAGGCGACGGCAACTACTTTGTCGTCAACAGCCTTGATCCCGATGGTGCGTGCCGGCCACTGAACCTCCAGCGCATGACTGTTGCGCGCTCACATGCCTCTATCCATGGATCCGTACGTAACGTGCAGGCGAGCGACGCATGCGCGTGTTTGATCGCGCGCTCGTGCTGGACTCAGTCAGCACAGCCACTCCGCACCTGGAGGACCACTCTTGCTGGCGGTACGCTTCCTCTCTCCTTCCCCCTCGTCTTTCCTCCTCTCTTCTTGCGCACTCACGATGAGTTCCCGCGCAGACCGTCGGGCAGCAGCATCGGGTGCTCCCAGCAGAAGCCCAACAAGCACGACATCATCTTCTTCGAACGCAATGGCCTCCGCCTGGACCGGTGTGCCAGCGCCTCTCCTCCAGTTGCAGTACTGACGAAGGACTTGAGTTTGGCTCACGCTCGTCATCGATCTCGCCCTTCGTTGCAGGATGGACTTCACGCTGCGCGACGAGGCCAAGGTAGTGGCCATGCAGTGGAACGCCAATTCAGACATTCTCGCCATCGGCCTGCAACTCCTCGGCTCGAGCCGCGACCAAAAGGTAATACGAATGGACGTCACATCAGTCTGTTTTCTCATGGACCCGACACTCGGCACACTCACACGCATTTCAATATAAAACACACAGAATGCGACGACGGTGGTGCAACTCTACTCGTTCTCCAACTACCACTGGTACCTGAAGCTCGAGTTCCGGTACCACGATTGGGAGCTCGTCGACCTCCTCTGGGACCCCGAGCACCCGATGAACCTCAACGTCGTGTGTCGGTACCGCACATTCCTCTCTTCCCACCTCACGCCGCCACGTTGCCTTTGACCTTGGCCTTTGTCCCTTTGGGACGGGGGTTGACACGGGCGCAGGTCGGGCCACCTGCTGCGATATAACTTGTGCTGGGACCCTGCGATCAGCGACGGCAACGCCCTCGCCAACGAGTCTGTGGCCGTCGTCATCGATGGCGGTACGCGCATTTTTCATTTCATTTCTTTCTCTTCAATTCTTTATTTGCGGAGCGGAGCTGACACTTGAGCCGTCACAACGGGCGCTTCGCTGTGCCCAGCCTGTGCTCAGTTGACGCCGCTTAAGAGGGCGGTCGTGCCGCCGCCCATGTGCTCGGCCAAGCTCGAGTGCCCGGCCAACGTCTCGTCGGTGGCTTTTGCGCCGGAGACCTACGAGCTCGGCGCCTTGTTGGCCGACAATACTATCGCCATCTACGCGCCTTACGACGTGGCCGCGCAGCGCCCGCCCTTTCGCCAGGCGCCGAGCCTCCGAGGCCGTCTGACCCTCACAAGCGCCGGCAACGCCGAGAAGACGGGCATCGCACCAACCAGCGGCCTGCGGCAGCTCAACTGGATCGCCGGCCGCACTCTACTGGTGGTGGAGAGTGTCACGGGCGGCATCATCGTCGACTACGTCGTGCAGGTCCATTTTTCGTGTGACGCGGACGACGCCGCGTCCCAGCAGGGTCCTCTGCGCGTTACTCAGGTCCACCGCACGCCGGTCGAGGGTCGGCTCATGCGACTGTTCCACAACAAGGACACTGGCCGCATCTTTGTTGAGACCGACGACGGCAGCGTCTCTGAATACTGCCCATGTAGCCTCCCGCTTCCCCCTCGTCCTGATATGGGCCACAAAGTCTCACTGTGCTTCACGCGGCTCGGCTACCCAGATGAGGATGTGCCGGAGCTGAACGACCGCATGTTCCAGTTCAAGGGCCCAGGCGGGCAGCCCACGGCTTGCCCGTGGATGGCCACCGCGGTCGTGGGTGCCGCCGCCGCCGGTGGTAGTGGGACGAAGCGCGAGTCGTTCATCGGGCTGAACGACCGGTCGAAGCTGTTCCTCGACGAGCATCTCCTGTCATCCGAGTGCAACTCGTTCGCGCTCCACGCCAAGTTCCTCTGCTTCTCCACGCTGGGCCACAAGCTGCGCTTCGTGCCCCTCGACCAGCCTTACGCCGGTCCGAGTGCCCTCCCATGCACGACCTCTCGCGCTCAGCCTCAGCTGCCCGTGACTCACACTGCTTGGCCTTGGGGGCGTGCGGCCACACAGAGGGCTCGCTCGAGGCCGGCTCGGGCTCGGCCTACGACGACACGGTGCGCGAGGTGGAGCGCGGAGCGGTCATCGTGTGCGTGTGCCCCAACGACATCAAGCTCGTGCTGCAGATGCCACGGGGCAACCTGGAGGGCATCTACCCGCGCATGCTCTCCCTCTCGGTCGTGCGCGACCTGCTCGACCGGCACGCCTACGGCACGGCCTTTGGGCTCATGCGCCACCACCGGATCGACCTCAACCTCCTCTACGACCACCACCCGCAGCACTTCCTCGAGCGGGTGGACGATTTCATCAGACAGGTGGAGCGCGTCGACTACCTCAACTTGTTCCTCTCATCGCTCAGCGAGGAGGACGTCACGACCACCCTCTTCGCCACCCACTACCGCCGCAGCAACGGCGGAGCTGAGGACATCAAGCCAGCGGCCGGTGCGAAGAAGGCCAGCGCCAAGGCCAAGGCCAGCGGCACCGGGAAGAAGGTGAACACCGTCTGCGAGGCCATGCGCGCGGCGCTGGAGCGGGTCGACGCCAAGAAGTACCTGCTGGCCATCCTCACCACCTACGTCAAGAAGGTCCCGCCGGCCCTCGAGGAGGCCCTCCTCCTCATCCGCCAGCTCCGTAGTACGCGGCCCTCTTTTCTCCATCTTCTTCCATCCTATCGCGCTGGGCCGTCGATGACGGCTTCTCGCTTCCGCTGCTGTGGCTTTGGTGACCAGACGAGCAGCCGGCCGAGGTGCTGGACCCGTTCGCTGAGGACGACAATGCTGACGCCGGCGCCAGGCCCGCAGGCCGCGACAAGAAGAACCCGGCCGAGGAGGCCCTCAAATACATCGTGTACGCGCCCTGACCGGCTTTGACGAGTGGGTGTTGGCCTCGTTCTGGCCTCGCCAATGACGTGGGCGTGGCGGCGGCGGACTGGGCAGGTTCCTGGTGGACGTGAACGAGCTGTACAACGTGGCGCTGGGCATGTACGACTTTGACCTGGTGATGATGGTCGCGCAGCAATCGCAGAAGGACCCCAAGGAGTACCTGCCCTTCCTCCAGCAGCTCCAGGGCCTCCCCAAGTTTGTCCAGCGCTTCACTATCGATGAGTTCCTCGGCCGCCACGAGAGCGCCCTCACCAACCTCAGGTTCATCGTCCTTTTTTCGCCATCATTACCATTGCCGTCCTCGGAGACTCACATGCACATGTGCGCACATGGGTCGATTGACGCGACAGCCAAGCGGGAGAAGCCCACTTCGACGAGTGCATGGAGCTGATGAAGAAGCATAAGCTGTACCGCCTGGCGATGGACCTGTTCAAGCACGACCCGCCCCGGCACCGCGAAGTCCTCCGCCACTACGCGCGCTATCTCGTCTTCCGTGAGCGCCACCACGAGGCTGGCCTCCGTACCTTGTCCCCATCTCATTTCTTCTCGTGCTCGCCCTCGCGCCCTTGTCCTCCACACTAACGCTCACGTATGTGTGTGTGGGCGCGTGAGTAGTGTTCAAGCAGATCGGCGACCTGGAGAACGCGGTGGAGGCCTTCAAGAACGCCGTGAGCTGGCAGCTCATGCTGGCGACGTGCCAGGAACTGGGCTACGCCGACGATGACCTCAGCACGGCGGCGCAGGAGATGGCCGACCTCTTGGCCAACCTGTCGCGCTACCGCGAGGCCGCCCTCATCTACGAGCGCTACGTGGACGACCCCGAGACGGCCATCGTCACTCTCATCGATGGCGGCTGCTACACCGAGGCCATCCGGTGCGCCGCGCTTATCGTCGCACCGCGGCTCATTGGGGCGAGGGGCTGACGACGTGTGCATGGTTGCTGGTTGCGCCAGGCTGTGCCAAGGCCACAAGCGGAGGGACTTGATCGAGACCCACCTTGAGCCGGCCCTCCTGGAGCAGTGCGACAAGTGGCAGGGCAAGATCGCCAAGAAGCACAAGCGCTTCCTGCGACACAAGGAGCGGTTGCCCATCGCGCGCGGCATCATGCGCGCCAAGATGCTCGACGCCGAGACCTATGGCGGTGCGCCCCCCCCCCCCATCCCTCTCCCTCTCCTCCTTCCTTCCATACCCTCTCCGTGGGGGCTCACCAGACGGGGAGCGTGCAGGCCCTGATGAGGCCGACGAGGTGGCGAGCATGGCGTCGGAGGTGTCGGTCTCCAGCAGCGTTTCGTCGCACTTCTCGAGCGTGACGGGGGCCTCCTCTGGGCGCAGCGCCTACGAGTCGGTGGTGAGCGAGGGCGGTACCCGCAAGCGCGTGCGACGACCGGGCGGCACCAAGCGCGTGACTGGCAAGGAGGGCTCTCCGCGCGAAGAAGAGTGGCTTGTGACGACCATGCGCGGACTCATCCCCTCGGACAAGTATCTCAGTGCGTTCTCTCCTGGAGAGCTTGTTGTTCTGCCTTTGCATACGCATCAGTCATCTTATAGGCTCATGGGACCTCCGGCAGGCGACATGCGGGAGCTGCTCGACGCGCTGGTGCTGTTCGGGCACATGGACGAGGCCAAGAAGCTGCACGCCGCCCTGGCCGAGCTGGTGGCGCTGGTGAACTCGACCGCCGACATGCTCGACGACTCTGAGTGCCTTTACATCCAGAGGCGACGAGCCCGCGCTGCTCGCAAGGTGCGCCCCCTCTTTAACCTACGTTGGTATGTTCGGCGACCTCAAAACACTTCTTGTTCTGCAAACAGGCGGCCGGGCTGCCGCTGGGCGAGGACGACGAGCCGGAGGACCCGAGCACGAAGGAGGAACCCAAGAAGTTGATCACCAACACGGAGTGGGACTTCTCTCTCCTCGCTGACGAGCTGTGAGCCGTCGACGAAGAGGAAAGTAAAATTATTTGGAGAATAAATAATCTTGTTTGTTTTGGGACAAAAGAAAACAAAAAAGGCGGAAGAGGAAGTGGTGACGAGATGCTCAAGACTCCTCCTCGTGGAAGGCGATTTCCTCGAGGAGCTTCTCGGAGTAGGCCTTGAAGTCGCCGGGGAACTCGAAGACGTGGCCGTTGCCCTCGACGCACCAGATGCGGTTGCAGGCAGCGGAGATGAGGTACTGATCGTGGGTTACGAGGACGACGCCGCCGTTGAACTCGCTGAGAGACTCGGCGAGGGCCTTGATGGACTGGATGTCGAGATGGTTGGTGGGCTCGTCGAGGAAGAGGATGTGGGGCTTGCTGTTGGCCAGCGTGGCAAAGACGACGCGGCTCTTCTGACCACCGGAGAGGGTGCCCAGCTTGTTGAGGTGGACCTTGCCGGTGAGGCCGAACTTGCCCAGCTGGTTACGGGCCTCCTGCTCGGACATGCCCGGGAAGCGCTGCATGAGGTACTCGACGGGAGTCTGGTCCATGGTGAGCTGGTCCACGAAGTGCTGCGTGAAGCGCGCAATCCGGAGCTTGCGCGAAGTGATGATCATGCCCTTGGTCGGCTCGGCGTCGCCCGTGAGCAGGTTGAGCAGAGTCGACTTGCCAGCGCCGTTACGGCCGACGAGGGCGATACGGGTGTCGAGATCGATGCCCAGGTTGAGGCCCTCGAAGATGAACGGGTTCTCGGGTTCGCCGGGAGCCGCCGGATAGCGGTAGCCGACGTCCTGGACCTGCAGGACCGGGTGGGGCAGCGGATCGGCCTCCTCGAAGGAGAAGTGGACGCGGTAGTCCTTGGGCGGCTTGGCCACCTTTTCCATCTCCTCGACCTGTTTGACCTTGCGCGCGGCCGCCGTCTTGGCCTGGTTGCTGCCCTCACGACGGTTGCCTCCACCGCCGCCGGCCTTGCCCTTCTCCTTGGCCTTCTTCTTGGCGGCGCCCTCAGCCTTGGCGGCCTTGCCCTTCTCGATCTTGGCCTGCTTGATCATCTTCTGCTGCTTCTCGTAGGCCTTGATCTGCTGACGCAGCTGCTCGGCGGCGATGTGCTCGAAGGCGTCATAGTTGCCGCGGTACTGGAACAGCTTCTGCTGGCCGATGGAAATGATGTCCGTGCAGACGTTGTTGAGCAGGTCGACGTCGTGCGAGACCACCAGCAGCGTCTTCTTCCACTTGGACAAGAAGTCCTCGAGCCACACGCAAGCGTGCAGATCCAAGTGGTTGGTCGGCTCGTCGAGCAGCAGCAGATGCGGCCGGCAGAACAGGGCACGCGCAAGCGCAATTCGCATGCGCCAACCACCCGAAAGATGACGCGTCGGGCCCTTGATCATCTCCTCGGTGAACTGGAGACCAGTCAAGATGGCGTAGGCACGCGCCTCGGCCGTGTGAGCTCCGATTTCGGCCAGTCGCTTCTGCACTTCGAGAATGCGATCATCACGGTCGCTGTTGTACTCGAGCTCAACACCTGCGGCGAATTGGGCCTCTTCGGCCGCCTTCTCCTCCTCGAGCTTGGCCAATTCCTTGTAGAGATTGTTGCGCTCCTCGTCGGCCTCCATTACGCTGGCCAGCGGCGTCGCATCTGTCGCATCGACTTCCTGATCGACGTAAAGGATTTGAATGTCCTTCGGGATGCCGGGGAACTGCCGCTGCGCGATGTGCCGCAGCAGAGTGGACTTGCCGAGGCCGTTGGCGCCCACAAAACCGTAGCGACGCCCGAAAGCGAGAGTGAGATTGGCGCCATCAAGAAGCGTGAGACCACCGAACGACATGTTGAAGTCCTGAAGCTTAATGACGAACTCGGAACCGTCGCCCTTGCCTTGGGCCTCGGCCATGATGGCCTGCATCTTGGCCGTTGTTGATACGACCTTGACATCGGTGGCCTGTCTCTGCTTGGACTTGGTCGGTTTGGCCTTCTTCACTTCCTCCTCACTCCCTGCTCCGTCCTCGCCGTCAGAAGCCTCGTCCTCATCAGAATCAGCCTTCTTTCCCTTGGCTGGCTGCTTCTTCTGCGCTCCCTTCTTGCCGCGCCCCGATGTAGCTTCATCGTCATCGTCGGAAGCACCATCCTCATCAGAATCGGCCTTCTTTCCCTTGGCTGGCTTCGGAGCGGCCTTTTGCGCTCCCTTCTTGCCGCGACCGGCCTTCAATTCCACCTCATCATCGTCATCGTCTTCGGCTTCGCCAGGCAGAGCCTGCCTCCGCTTCGATCGTCCCACAGGAGCCTTCTTCTCTTCTTCCTCTCGCTCCGCAGCGCGGGCTCGGGCTCTAGCAGACGCTCCCTTCTTCGGCATCGTGAATCGATGAGAAAAAAGAAAAGAGAGCCAAGAGCAGTCTTTATTCACCAGGCCTTCCGTGCAGCTCGGGCATAAGGAAATTGATAAGATATGTAGAAAATTCTGGATGCGGGGTCTTCAGAATTTCTCCTTTTCCTCCAACCGCATTCTTCGCAATCTTGCGCCGATCGGACGAGCGCGAGTGCAACAAAACGACGGCATTAATCTTGTGTAGAACCCACAACCAGCCACCATGTCGATGACTCATGCCTGCTGCACTTTGCCTCCAGTGAAGTCGGACTACACTGCGCAAGGGAGCGATGTGCAGGTCGACGGAATGGAGGTCTACACCGTCGGACCCAATGACGCTAAGGTCGTCTTTATTGCAATCTACGACATCTTTGGCTTCCACAACAACACAAAGCAGGTACAACATCTGCAGTTGACACCTAAGTGCGTGTCTCACGCACTTTCTTGCAGTTTGCCGACCTGGTAGCGAAGGCCACACACGCTCGCGTTTTGGTCCCTGATGTGCTCCGTGGCGCTCCCGTTACGGAAGAACAGTTCAAGACTGTCGAGTACGCGTGTCTATATGAGTGCTGGCGGGCCTGTCATGTGCATGACCCACAACGCTCTTACGACTCGTCCTGTTGTGTTTTAGGCGGAGCGAGTTGATCAAGTACATTACCACGCAGTGCGGCTGGGACAAGGTTGGCCCTAACCTGAACACAATTGTCGAGTTTGCCAAGAAAGAGGGAGCGCAAAAGTTTGGCATCTTCGGCTTCTGCTGGGGCGGTACTAATCTTTCTTGCTGCACAGAGACAAGACGCACATGTTCTCTAACATGATCTTCTACAACAGCCAAGATGGCGTGGCACGCGGCCCAAGATGGCTCGACCTACAGTGCGGCTGGCTTCATCCACCCAAGCTTTTTCACTCCCGAAGAAGCGAAGCTGCTGCAGGTTCCCATCATTAACCTGCCCAGCAAGGATGATCCCGACATGGTATGCTTGTGCCACTCACCAGTGCTGTCTCATTTTCATGATTGGTGACACTCTTGGCTGTTTTCATATGGTTGCACAGATCCCTTACATGGAAGCACTGAAGGAGGCGAACCCAGTGCTCTATGAGAAGTCTGAGCACAAGCGGTTTGATGATGTCCACCATGGTTTCTGCGCAGCTCGTGGTGACTGGACCAACGAGCTTCAGGTTCAACGTGTCAATGAAGTCATCCAGCTCATGTCTGACTTCTTCAGGAAGCATGTCCAGGCTTGATGTGCTGCAAGTGACAAGAAGCAGAACTGGTGCAAGTAGAAAGGCTTTATTTTGGGGCTCCTTTAATGAAAAAAAAATAAGCCAAAAGCAAGCAATCAAAAGAACTAGTAGGAGTAATCATTGCATGTGAAAAGCAGCTGCTGCATTTGGAGATTTTGCTCTGAGGTGCTGCTGGGCAAACTCAATACAAACACAACATTTGCCAAGTTGTGAATCTTTTGGTAAGTTTACAAAAAATGATGGTGGACATGGCAAAACATTGCAAAGTAATTCAGCAGAGGAACAAAAGACAAATGTGATGTTTCACACAATGAATGCACCTGCCACCAAGTCAAGGAAATGGGCAAGTAGATATTACCAATTAAAAAAAACTGATACTCATTGGATTATTTAAACAAACTATGTAAGAAAAACCAATATATATTGGAATCAGTTGTTGTTACAACACTACTTTGCTGTTATTGGCTCACTGAAGGGGGGGGTGTCTACACAAAATATTTATTGGGAGTTGAGCGGGTAATCTAATTTTTGAAGACTTACCCTGTACTATCAACCACCCAACACTATGTCTACCCACCATAATCCAGTATGCTGAAGAGGCCTTTAAAAAAATAAATACATATGAGTGTATTGCAATACACTTACATTGAGCTTGTAGATATATTGGAAAAAGCTGGCCTGCTACCTGCCAAGACCAAAAAGGAGGTCAAAACCCAAGACAAAAAAAGCAATATGTGTTTGTTTTTCTACACCAATGTGCATTGGATTTTCAATATGTGGGGTCTGATAAACTTTGTTGGCAGCAGATTTTAGGCCTCAATAAAATGAAGGGAAAAACATGGTACAATGTTTCCAGTTAATATTAATACACATCAGTTCTGATATTCCTTTTTGTTGTTATTGATGGGCATCAATTTAACTGATATCTTGGATAGGTGATGATAGTTCAGAAAAATTTGATGTGGCTGAAGACAATAAACTCACCCCAATGCATATCAATTTAGCCATGGAACAGTGGAAATTGCTCAGCTAATTGCCAGTTAGACATCAGCTTTGTAAATAAACACTTTTGTAACAATTTTTTTGTTTTTCTTATATTCAACAATCAACAATTTATTTGAGCAGTGGTAATAATTTTTTTATTTTTTTGTCTTTATCAAATCTGTTTTGCAAGGATTTTTATCAAATATAAAAAAATAATGGTGATTATAATCCCTTTTGTGACCAATTTTTTAATGTTGTATATCATTTTTGGGCCTGAAATGCATATTTGTACATTATATATTCAATAAACTACATTTAAACATTTTTTTTATGTACAATGCAAAAGGAATTATTGTCACATTTTTTTGGACACTGTGTTTCCAACTTTTTTCATGCCCAAAACAAACAGCACCACAACACACTCAGGTAGTTGGTGATAGTAACCAACTCCTTTGATCAAGTGCGCTTCCAGAGGGAAGACACCCACTATGAGCCAAGGCAAGCACAACAAAAACAAAACCACTGTGTAGTAGCGCTTGTTGGCACGTTATCTCGCAGTAAACTAAAAGGAAGAAGAGAAGTACTCGCTCCCACGTAGCAGGAAGGTTCAGATGGATTAAAAAGAGTTAGCAGAGAGTGGTTTCGATCCACCGACCTATGGGTTATGGGCCCATCACGCTTCCACTGCGCCACTCTGCTTCACACTTTCCTGAATCTTTACCTGATACTACCAATAGTACATGAGTGCCGCACGTTTATTTTTGGGGTTTGCAGGCAGCTGCAGTACCAAGATGGGTGGATGTGGCAGCAAGGGCCTGCCTTCACGCTCTATCGGATCTCCAGGCATTCAACTTGCGGACACCACGCCAAGTTCTTCGTACGCCTTTGACTTTCCGAACAGAGACGGCTGTGGCTCAAACGCGTACTGTTGTGCAGAGACAAGATGAAGATCTTGTTGTTGGGTGCGGGTGGTGTTGGGAAAACCTCCATACTCCTACAATTCTCCGTACGCCCGTTATCGTGTTCGTTCTTGCATCCCCCCCCCCAAACTCATGGTGGGATCCATTGTGAGACAGGACGGACAGTTCTCACCCGACCGGCCGCCAACTGTTGGTGTTGGTACACATCCCTATCTTCATGTTGGCCTCTGAGGCGCCATTAGCCTCACTTGTGGGCCAGACTTCAAGTCGCAGCTCATCAAAGTAGGCACGGCCCCATTTGCGAAAACCGTCAGGCTTGAGCTGGTACGCCACACCGCACGCTCGACTGACCGTTGTGTTGCTTGCTAACTCCATTTTCTTTCAGTGGGTACGGTCATCCGCATCCCTGTGTGGCCATGGTAACATGGATGGAGGCTAAGCATGAGTGCAGGATACAGCTGGGCAAGAGCGTTTCAGGAGTGTCATAAGTACGTGCTCTTCCTCTTTGCCTACGGTAAGACAGCAGAGCACATGATACAGTTTTGTTGGGCAGGTTCCTTCTTCCGAGACGCCGATGGCGTCCTGCTGGTGTTCGATCTGACCGATCCTCAATCGTTGACTTCGCTTGACTCTTGGCTAGTGGTTCGCGACGTTCCTCTGCCGCCATCACTCTCATTCTCTCATGTTCAATGGTGCAGGAGGTGCGTAAGCATGCATCGTCAAACGTGGAGCTGTTAATGGTGGGCAACAAGAGCGACCTGGTGGAGAAACGAAGGGTATCAGAGGCCGAAATGCAGGTAAAAAGCATAAGCTACAGCCCAGCCCAGCGAACGTGCCCAAGGCTCACCCTTCCCTCTTGGGTCAAAAGGCTGCGGCGGAGGAGTTTGGGCTGCAGGTGCTACCCTGTTCCGCGCTCGACCGCCAGAGTGTTGTAAAATGTATCGGGACGCTGGCCAGCAACATCCTGGAAGCAAAAAGAAAACGTTCTTGACCGCTCCTCACGTCCTAGCCGCATACCAGAAGCTGGGGACCACCCCGGAGATGCGAGACGAACGCGTTACGCCGTGAGCGCGGCTTGTTGGGATTCGTGAAAGCTCATTGCACGACAGCAACGACCCAAGAGGCCCAACTGGCTGCCCGTAATTTCGTGTTTGTTGCCTGCGAGATTTCTTCCCTTATGCTTGCAATCGGCCCACTCCGCTGCTGCCGATAAAGACACTGGCCCTAGACCTTCACACACCTTCTGATCTTCATAGTTGGCCGACAAGCCGCTTACTGACGCACTTGTTCTTCCTTGCCCCACCTTTGCCTCACGCTCTAAAGCTCGCCGCCGAACCCCGCTTGAAGTTTTTTCCAGGTGCGTTTGCTGACCGTTGGTGACGCTACACGCAACGAACTGACGCCGATCTGTCTGCAGTTGCACACACATCAGATGGCTACATCGGCTTCTTCTCCTGCTCTCGCCAGAGCGAACGGACCGACCCCTCAGACGAAGGATTTCAGGGGCGCGAAGAAGACGATTTCACAGGCGATTGAAAATGCTGTCAAGAGCCTCGTCGAGTCGGCTGACCGTGTTAAAGCTGAGGATGGCAAGGCCTACACGGAAGAAGAGAAGTCTGGCTTTGCTAAGGATCTCACTGATTTCACGGCTGTCTTCAATTCCTTCTTGAAGCAACGCGGCCAGGTCATTGATTGGAATCTCATCAACCCGCCCCCCAAGGGCATGATCGTCCCCTACACCGAGCTGCCTGTTGTGCCCGACGCCGAGAAGGGAAGCTACCTGGACAAGCTTGTCGTGCTGAAGCTTAACGGTGGCCTCGGCACGACCATGGGTTGCGTTGGGCCCAAGTCGGCGATTGAGGTGCACTCCAAGTACACCTTCCTCGATCTCACGGTTCAGCAGATTGAGGTACACGTCCCTTCAAATAATTGTAGTTGTATCTCTCTTACTAATCTCATCTTTTGACCCTGTGTACTCAGCACCTCAACCAGAAGCATGACTCCAACGTGCCGCTGGTGCTCATGAACTCGTTCAATACTCACAAGATGACGCAGAAGATTCTGCGCAAGTACCAGAACCACAAGCTTCAAATCGAAACCTTCAACCAGAGTCGCTACCCAAGGATTTACAAGGAGACCCTTCTGCCTCTTCCTGACGACATCAACGGCACGCTCGAGGACTGGTACCCTCCGGGTCACGGCGACGTCTTCCCGGCTCTGGTAAACTCGGGCCTCCTCGACAAGTTCCTCGCTGAGGGCAAGGAATACATTTTTATCTCCAACGTTGACAACTTGGGCGCCACTGTTGACGTCAGTACGTTGTCTGATCAGACAGTCTCTTCTCTGCACGTATGCCATGTGATCGGCTAATGCTGAGACTTGCTCCTGTTGGCTGACACAGACATCCTGAAGCACATGGTGGATACCAACAACGAGTTCATCATGGAGGTGACCGATAAGACCCGCGCCGATATCAAGGGTGGTACGCTGATCGACTACGAGGGCAAGCCCAAGCTGCTCGAAATTGCGCAGGTGCCCGAGAGCAAGGTCGACGAGTTCAAGTCGATCAAAAAGTTCAAGATCTTCAACACCAACAACCTATGGATCCGCCTTGACGCCATCAAGCGTCTCGTGGGCGAGAAGGTCTTGGAGGAGATGGACATCATCCAGAACCAGAAGAGCGTCAACGGTTCCGCCGTGATCCAGCTCGAGCGTGCCGCCGGTGCTGCGATGCAGTACTTCCAGAAGGCCCAGGGCGTCAACGTGCCGCGTTCCCGCTTCCTGCCGGTCAAGAACTGCTCGGACCTGTTCGTCGTGCAGTCCAACCTCTACTCCCTCGCCAACGGTTCGCTCGTCAAGAACCCTGCCAGGCAGTTCACCACCGTGCCCTTCGTCAAGCTCGGCGAGCACTTCAACAAGGTCGAGCAGTACAAGAAGCGCTTCAAGAGCATTCCCGACATGCTGGTGCCTACCCCCGCCCCCAGTTAAGCGTTCACGTCTTCTTGTTGTGTTCTCGTCACTAACATTGTGCTCCCTCCCTCCCGACAGGAACTCGACCACTTGACGGTATCGGGCGACGTGACCTTTGGCGCAGGCGTCACGCTTGCCGGAACAGTGATTATCGTGGCCAACCACGGCTCGCGGATCGACATTCCCGACGGTGCCATCCTCGAGAACAAGGTGGTCTCGGGCAACCTCAGGATCCTCGACCACTGAGCTGCTCCTCTACCGCTTTCTTGTTTGTTTCGCTGCCATTTGCCAAACGGTCTGCCGAAATGTTACATAAACCGTCATTTTCTCTGAGCACACTTTCTCAACCGCGGGCAAAAGAAAATAATAAGCAAGAAACAAAAACTCCTCTTCAACGATGGCGCAGCTGACGCATGTGCGTCTGGAGGACTGCTTCGGCGAGGAGCATGTGGTGGACATTCGGTCGTTGCCTGGGGACGTCCAGCATGCGGTGCAGCAGCAACTGGAGGAAAGGTACGGGATCAAGCAAACGCCCTTCCCGAAGAAGGAGCCCGGAACCATCGGTACGAAGCATGCTTGCAAGCAGGAGGAAGTCACACGACGCTGCGTGTGCCAGTGGCTGAACGAATCGCGTTTCATGAATTCTCATTCGCTTCGGCATCTGCATCTCAGATGAAGCGGAGGTGAAGGAGTGGCTCGCGGGGCTGCCTCTGACAGACGTGCACCCCTTGCCGCCGCTGCTCGACACCGCGCTTTCGTGGACGCGCAAGGCCAAGTGCCGGGCGGTGCTCGACAAGGTTGAGGACTTCACTCCGTGCGTGGCTGCGCTCGTGCCCGCGTTGCTGCCGCGGCTCCCGAGCGACGCCGACACAGCAGCTGACTCAGACTCAGACTCAGCACCGCTACTGCGCGCCACCGTCCTGCTGCTGAGGCTCCTTCGCAACTTGTGCCCCAATTCGCCACTCAACCAACACCGCATCCGGTGCGCCTTCGTCCCGCCCCACCAAAGTTGGGCGGTGCCTGACCCGTCTGTGCAGGGAAGCCGGAGTGGTAGAGCTGGTGATCGCGTTTGTGCGACGGATGGACCGACGGACGCAGGCCCGTCTGGCGGCCCAGCGCGAGTGCCAGATGCACGTCGAGGCCATGCGCATGGCTCTGCAGCTGCTGGCCAATTTCTGCACGGCCAACTCCGAGAACCAGCAGCACCTCTGGGCACTTCTCTACCCCGACGCCCTCTTGTACGCTCTCACACGAATGCTCTGGTGTCGTTGTCCATTGACTCACGAATTACGCTGGCAGGAACCTGCTCTCCATCTCGAGCGACCCACAGTGCGTGGGTCATGCCTGCATGCTCCTACACAACTGCGTTCATGCGCATCCCCTCTGGCGAACCAGTGTGCGTGCCACCCACTACCTTAAAACATCAAACAACGACTTATCTGGCTGTGTTTTACGCAGGTCGCTCGGTCGCGGCCGCATATGGAAGCTCTGTTGGCTGTGTTGGCGCACGAGGGGGAAGGGGGCGCTTACACCGACGCGTTTGAGTGGGCGGTGCTGTTCCTTGAGGCCCTCCTCAAGGACGGCCACCTGCCCGAAGTCTTCACCCATGTTATAGCCTCAACCGATTCTGCTGGGTACCTGTGCTGCCTACCTGCCGTGGGATGGTGACAGCTTGTTCTTGTGAGCTCATGAAAACGCCGCATGCTGCCGGATCAGTACACATGGTGTGAACAAGGCTCAAGTGGTGCTGTTGAAGATCCTCGACGGACTGACGGACCGCCTTGCCAAAGTCTCGGACGGGTACACCCCTCTTTCTGCTCGGAAGAATGATTGAGCATGATAACCTTACTGTGGTGATGGCATTGGGCACTCGGTAGCTCCACGTCAACGACGTTGATGCCGACCAGCTCCTACGTCTTCCTGGTCCACGAGTTCAAGCGGCTTCGAGACCTGTTCTTCAGTCGCCGGCGACAAGGGCTCTCCGCCCGTGATGGCAACGGAAAACTAAAAGGGAACGATGTCGATGAAGAAGCCGAACTGGCGATGCGAGCAGAGAGCTCTATGGAGAACATGAGCGATGCCCTTCTTCTGCTTCTTCAGGTCTTTGCGGCCGTGGCCTTGTCGGAATCAGCCGAGAATCTGCGCCTTAAGACGGCGCTCGCTGACGCCGGATTGCTGCAGACGGTCATCGGTGCGCCCCCGGCGTAAGCGGGAGTGTCTTTCGATCTTCTCTCACGCGAGCGTGCACACCAACTCCACCTGCAGAAACGATGGCCATCCTGTGCCAGGAAGACCAGCGACAGAGTGGTGCGGCTCATGCCACCACCGTCGACGAAGCAGATAAGCCAGCGTGGGAAGATCCACCGGCCATGAAGAGGGACCTTGTGCGCGTGGTGGCCAACATGGTCCATGCGCATCGCGCCAATCAAGACCTTGTATGCGCTCCTCCTTTAGTTTATTGTGGCGGGCGCGTTTGCTCACGTTGGCGTCTGTTCAGGTCCGGAACTTGGATGGCATCCCACTCGTACTCAACTGCTGTCAAGTGGACGATGACAATCCATGTACTACTGCTTGGCTCCTCACCTCTCATGAAGGCATTTCGGGTAGGAGGGGGATGATAGTTGCTAATGATGCGCTCACGCAGATATGCGAGAGTGGGGAATTCTCGCGGTACACAACCTGTGCGAGGACAACGACGCCAACCAACAGATCATATCGTCGATGCAATTCGTCGGAATGGCTGATAACCCAGAGCTCACACGGATGGGCCTCCAAGTGGTCATGGAGGGCGGCAAGTTCCGCCTCCGCAAGCTCAACCCGTGATCAGCATTTGAGCCCAAGAGGGAACGGACCGATGCCGCCATGCCTCATTTCCTCCTCGTTCCATTTCGGTTCTAAGGCCTTTGTGAGGGTGGGAAGCCCTGGCTGCGCAGAAATGAGACCCAGGCCTCCATTTCGGCGACTTCGCTGTCCTCGTATTCGACCCAGACAGGATGGGCGCCTCGTCCGTCCGCTTGGAGGCAGAGTCGGGGGTCAGCACCTCCTGTAAAAAACGAAGGGTGAGTTGCGGAAGGAGCCAAACAAGTGAAGCATCGACGTCGTGTTGTTGTACTCTCAATCAAGGCGAGAATTAGCTGCTGCCTTAACTCTTGGAGCTCATCCACCTGAAAGTCCCAAAGCGACAGGTCGGCAGCAGCTCGGAGGAGGAACGTGGCGCCTTCGCGGTCTCGAGTGTTGATATCAGCTCCATGTGCCAGCTGTGGTAACATTTTAGTTGACTGAACAGTCCCTTGCAGGTTGTGGCGTTGACAAGTCGCACCAACAGATCAACCAGCGGCAGGCTGTGTAGTGTGAGACGCAAAAGTGGCTTCAACTCATAGAACGGTGTGAACGTGTTGGGGTTGGCGCCCTTCTGTTAGTTCCCCCCCCCCCCAAAGCACGATGGTATCAACATGATCATACTGCGTACTGCGAGCATGAGTTGTTGCAGCATACCTCCAGGAGGAGCTTGGCAACTTCCATCTGCGCCTCAAGTCTTCCGCAAGGCCTCAGCGCCTCGTGGAGAGGCGAAGTGCTGGCCTGCTCGTCTCCGTT
>NAVB01001268.1:0-23361 GCA_002179805.1 Acanthamoeba lenticulata | reverse complement strand
AACGCAAAAGCTGATAATGTTGATGTTTTTTTTTTTTTTTTTTTCTACACGTGCAGTTGTTATTTATTACTCGAAGCCAGCAAGTATGTTGAGGACAAATCCTACACCGGCCTGGCGCGAGCAGTTGGCGGCAAAGGCGGTACGGCCCGGCCCTTCGTCCGCTCACTCCCCTCGGCTCGGCCGCGCGGTGGCTCACGCGCACGCCCGACATGTCACCCGCGGCTGTGCCCACAAACGCGCGTGCCACACACACAACGGACGCTGACAAAAACGCACGCGCACTGCAGGCGCCATTTTTGCCGATCTATGTAATTTTCTGTTTTTGTTTGGCGCGCTGACGGGCTACATGATCGTCATCGGGGACGTGCTCCTGCCCTTCACCGGATGGCTCGGCCCGCTCCACCACCGTTGGTTCGTTGTTGGTGCGTCTTCGTCTTCGTCTTCGTTTTCATTTTTCGTTTTTCGTTTTCGTTCTTTTCCTGCTCCCGTGTTTTGTCGTCAGCGCCTGCTGACCCTGGCCCAGGTCTGGCGGCGGCGGTGATCGTGTTGCCGCTCTGTCTCTTGCGCAAGATCGGCGCCCTGGCCTACACCTCCCTGGCCGCCCTGGCCTGCATCGTCTACCTCGGTACCGTCATCCTCACCACCGCCATCATGATGATAGTGATGACGAGCCGCCAACTCGAGTGCTGACTCGAGGTCGGGCTGGGGCCGGACCACAAATCAGTGGCGCTGGTGGCCTTCCGGTCGATCCAGAACATCGCCGAGGAGGGCCTGGACGACTCCGAGGGCGAGCTGACGCTAGCCAACTTTGCGCCAGACATCTTCCGCTCGTTGCCGATCATGAGCTTCGCCTTCACCTTCCACCCCAACATCTTCCCCATCTTCTCCGAGATGCGGTACGATTTCTTTTCCCTTTATTTTTAAAAGAATTAATTTTTCAACATTTAGAAAAAACAAACAATGAAATAAAAATGAAAAATAACGAATTCTTTGGCTGGTCTCAGGAACCCGACGATGTCGCGGATGCGCAACGTCGTGCATGTGGCGGTGCTGGTGAGCGGCGTGGCCTACCTGATCGTGGGCGTGTTCGGCTACTTGACCTTCCTGGAGGAGACCGAAGGCAACATCTTCAACAACTACGACGACGACCTCTTTGTCGGTGCGACTTGGCCCTCTCCTTCACCGCTCTGAGTGCATGGTCCTGACTTGCTGCCTCCTTGACGCGCGCGCGCGCACACACACACACACACACACGACAGAGATCGGGAAAGTGCTGCTGGCCATCGTCATCATGTACGTTGCCCACGCCGCGGCCGACACGGCCGTGTTGCGCCCGTGAGTTGGCTAACAGCGATGCCATGTGTGTCGCAGATTCTCGTACCCGATCATCCACTACCCGGCGCGGATCGCGGTGGACAGCATCATCCTCGAGGTGGCCCCGTCGGCCGACAGCAACTTCAAGTACTCTCTCTCCCTCTCTCCTTCTTGAGCTGTGTGTGTGAAACGACAACGACGACGACGAAGATGGTGATACAGGCCTTGCCCTGTCCTGCAGGCTGCCGGACATTGCCGTGCGCTACGTCTCCATCACGGGCTGCATCGTATTGCTGTCCTACTTCCTCAGCATCATCATCCCCGACATCAGCTTCGTCTTTGGCATCATCGGCGCCACGGCAGGTACCTTCCTCCTTCTTCTCCTCTTCCTCTTCTTCTTCGTCTTCCTTGTGGACGAGAGTCGTTGGCTGAATGAACGTGTTCCCCACATTGGCAGGGAACCTCATCGTGTACACGGGCCCGTCCATCTTCTACATCAAGATGGCCCCCGGCGGCTACGGGACGCCCATGAAGGTCGGCGCCGCCGTCCTCGCCGTGATCGGCGTCCTCTTTGGGATCATCAGCGTGCTCGTCATCTCGATCGACGAAATAAAAACCTTGCTCGATTGACCACCAACTTCGTGATGTGCTACCAAGGCCGAACGTCTTCTATTTGTCTGCCGCGTCGCTTCAAGCATGCATGTGGGTTCACTACATCCCTCGTGGTCGAGGTCGTGGTGTCATCGTCGGCCACGAACGGAACCACGTTGTTGTTGGGCACGTTCCATTCGTCGCTGCAGTCGTGCAGGTCGTGGGCAGTGTGTGAAGCGGCAACTGCTGGCCGTGTTGAACCGAGTTGTTGCTCGTGAGGATGCTGGTGGCTCTCTCGTGGTGGGATGTCCTTCTCTTTCTTCTCCTTTTGCTTCATCTCTGGGGCGGTGGACTTGGCGGTGGTGGCACTCTTGCTTTGCGCAAACAGGGGAAGACGCATGATGAGGGTGAGGGACAATGAGACAGAACAAAGACACAACATATGTTGGGGCCCGTATCACGACAGCGTCCTTGTCGCTATGGTTGCGTTTCAACCCTAGGTGCATCACGTTCTTTGATTCGTGTTGCCAATCGCAATCAGAATTTTGTCGACGATGAACTTTTTTGTTTTGTTTTTTGCTATGCACAACAACCGCGAAAAGAAGGGAGACCATCACGTTCAGGCTGAGGTCCGCCCAGATCACCCGCACGCATAACCCGCGCTCAAGGGAGGTGGGCCCTCAGCTGCTCAAAGGCGCCCATCTGGGCCCGACTGCGGTAGACCCGAATTTGCTCGTCGGCGTGGTCGGCCACCCACCGTGGCGAACACACGGTCATGCCGCCATCCAGGAACTCGTCGGTCACGACGTCATCGTCGATAACGGTCGCCGCCGATGTGTACAGGTCGGTGCCCGTCGGGCAGTCGGTGAGGGTCGTGTCCGTGCTGAGGTAGAGGCCGGTGGCTACCGAGACGTCCGTCTCGTCGGTCGAGCCGTACAACTGCGAGGACGTCGTCGGCGCTGCTGCAGCTACCCGCGGCGGCGACGTCGCCCATAGGGGCCGGCCGTTGTTCTCTGCGAGCGTGCTCTGCTTGCGTGGCGTCGTTTGGTGGACTGCGGGCGTGGTGAGGGAGAGCGAAGAGGGCAGGCGGGGCGTCGAGGTGTCCGTCGTCGAGTTTGCGCGCGGTGTGCGGGGCGACGACGGGGCCGAGGCCGTCGTCGTGATGGTCGAAGGCGAGGAGGAGCTGGAAGAAGATGGGGCCGACTTTCGCAAAGGGGTCGTGGAGGAGCTCGACGATACAGCGGCCGAGGCAGAGGCCGACGAGCCAAGTGCAGGCGCTGTGCTGTGCTTTCGTCTCCAGGGAAGGGGAATCTTCATGGCGTTGTGTTGTGTGTGAGTTGCGAAGGGGTGAAGGCAGGGAGATGTGTTTGCGTGCTCGGAGGCGGAGAAAGAACACACGACAAAAGTGCAGGGAAGAGTGAGTATTGCACCCCAAGCGAGTTCGATAGGCTGTCTAGGTCCGCCCCGCTGTATTTTGGGTTGCTTGGCCAGATGGTGCACCCCGCGTGCCTGGCTACAGGGACCGCCAACAGTTGTCGCTGGTTCCCTTTTCGCCGAGATGAGGACGTTAGTTTCCCCTCCGCCCAACAACCTCGAAGGTAATGCGCGGCCACCTGCCTGTCAACAAATCACCGTCGCTGGACCCAAGCATGGACGAAGAAGGCCAAACGTGACGAAATGCCTGAAAACTATTTTTTATATATTATTTATTATTATGTGCCCGTGAATGCCTCGCAAACACGCGCTCTCTTGAGGCAAGCTCCAGCTTGGGTTGCAACGTTAGTCGCACACCAGGTTGGCGGTCGGCGGGTTGAAGATGGCCGCAGCCTGGAGTTGGGCGGCGGCGCGCGCCTGCTTGACGCCCGCGTCGGCGTAGTCCACGATGCGCGAGCCCGGAGGCAACGGAGCCATCGTAGCCCGTTCGCGCGCGTTTCGTCGGCACACCTCGTGTGCGACCTCTTCTCCTCCTTGTTGTTGTTGTTGTTGTTGTTGCTCTTCTTCGTCCTCTTGCGTCCTCGTGCGCACGATGATGTTGGGCGAGGCGGGCGGAGAGGATGGAGGAGGAGACTGCGGAGGCGTCTTGAGCAGGACATGCTCCCACTTGGCCAGCCCTCGAGGCTTGTTCGCGGGCTCCACGGGCGGCATGGGCGGCGGGGGAGGGGGCGGATCGTTGGTCTCCTCCTTGGAACGGCGAAGGCGAGGCAAGCGCATGTTGTGGTTGTTCTTGCTGTTGTTGTTATGTGGTTGTGCTGTGGGGCGATAGAAAAATGGTCCACGAAGATGAAGAGGAAGAGCTGCCTCAAGGGAGAGATCCCCGCATCGGCGCCAAAACGGTGGGGTTAATCCAGCTCGGAAGCTCGGCGAATGAAGGGGGAACAAGAAGCCAAGCACGCAGCAACCGGACTGCTCGGCCATTGGAGGGGATATACGCTCGTTTCCGTCCCTAACGCGGTTGGACATAGCGTGGTTCAACCAGAGTAGCGGTCGACCCCAGCAATTGGAAATTAAAGTGTGAATGTAAACAGTCACGTGACGTCAATGAACTCCGCACCACAACGCTTCCGTGGTGTCGACAATACGAACGGCCAATCACAAATATTGATAAGCTGCCTTCATTCTTCACATTTTTTGACAAAAGGATAAAAATGTAAAGCGCGAGCTGAGCCACACGGCCCATCTCGCCTGGGTGTATCGGCGACGAGCTCATGTCGTCACTGTTTGTTCGGTTCCGTTGGCTGGCACACCCCACTACCGCCACACACGCACACACATAGCATGAGCATGTACACCACAAGGCACGTCCTCTTGCCCAAACGCACACCATTCGTTTGCTTCTCACGTTCTCCTCCAAACTCTCTCGGGGCAGTGGCGGTGCCGAGTCCTTGCCTCTGCTGCCGCTGCACACAGCCGCCACGACCTACGGCGACAACAAGGTCCCGCCCCACGACAGTGGCGAGTACGTGTTGCTTCTCCATGGTGATGCCGCGAGGCCCCGGCCCGTTGCAAGCGCCAAGAACGCCACCTTCAACCTCATTAACAACATCATCGGCGGCGGTGTTCTGGTTCGGTCTTTTCCTGCTTCGGCCTCCGGCCTTTTAACTCCGAGCACTTAAGGAGGTCTCCGTTCTGCTGTTGTGTGCCTCCAACAGGCGCTGCCCTTTGCCCTGCGGGCGTCGGGCATGATCGTCGGCACGCTGCTGCTCATCACGGTGGGCGTGCTGTGCGTCTACAGCTGCTATCTCCTGCTCGACGTGAGCAAATTCGTAGAGGACAAGTCCTACACGGGCCTCGCGCGTGCGGTCGCCGGCCGCAAAGGTCCCATTCTTCCCAGCACAACACGACGCATTACGTGCCTTTATGCCTGGACTGGACTGACCGAGCGTGGCGCCACCACAGGGGCCATCTTCTCCGACTTGTGCCTCTTCTGGTTCCTCTTTGGCGGGCTCACGGGCTACATGATCGTCATCGGGGACGTGCTCCTGCCCTTCACCGAGTGGCTCGGCCCGCTGCATCACCGTTGGTTCGTCGTTGGTGCGTTGTTGTCGTATCATTCTTGTCGCCATCGCCGTTATAGTTTTCCTCAGATGAGGATGCGTGCAGGGCTGATCGCGGCCGTGGTTCTCCTGCCCTTGTGCCTCCTCCGTACGCTCGGCCTCCTCGGCTACACGTCCATGGCCGCCATGGCCTGTGTCATCTACCTCGGTGCGCTGCCCGGCATAGATCTGCTCCTCGTCGTGGTCTTCACGTCGGAGCTCATGCTCATTGGGCTTATGATGCTGGCAACAAAATCAGTGGCGCTGGTCGCGTTTCGTTCGTTCCGCGACCTGCTTAACGAGGGCATCGACAAGTCCGAGGGCGAGCTGACGCTGGCCAACTTTGCGCCAGACATCTTCCGCTCGCTGCCGATCATGAGCTTCGCCTTCACCTTCCACCCCAACATCTTCCCCGTCTTCTCCGAGATGCGGCACGTCCCAAGCGATTCTCATCCACTTCCCTTCCGTTCCTTGCCGACTCAACCTCGCGGCGTTGCCTTCCTCTCCAGAAACCCCACAGTGTCACGGATGCGCAGTGTGGTGCATGTGGCCGTGGCCGTGAGCGGCGCGGCCTATCTGATCGTCGGCATTCTGGGCTACCTCACCTTCCTGGACGAAACGGAGGGCAACATCTTCAACAACTACGACGACGACCTCTTTGTCCGTACGTGCTCGCTAGTTGTCCGTCTGGCTGGTGATTGGCTGCACTTTTATTCACTGCGATACCGCGCAGAGATCGGCAAGGTTCTGCTCGGCATCGTCATCATGTACGCACAGCCCAAGAACAAACATTGATTAATCGCCCAAGCTGATCCCGCTGGCGGCGTTGATGCAGCTTCACCTACCCGATCATTCACTATCCGGCCCGCATGGCCGC
Source organism: Acanthamoeba lenticulata (assembly GCA_002179805.1). NCBI lineage: Eukaryota > Discosea > Longamoebia > Acanthamoebidae > Acanthamoeba > Acanthamoeba lenticulata. Next base: position 17,046 of record NAVB01001268.1, on the reverse strand, counting down.
CGACAGCATGCTCCTCGAGGCCATTCCCGACCGGTGCCGGCCCCGTTCCCTCGCCCCTTATCCGCGAACGCTCACTCATCCTGTGTGTGTGTGTATGCAGACTACCGAATCTCTCCACGCGCTATGTTGCGATCACACTCTTCACCGTTGTGTTTTCGTACCTGCTCAGCATTCTTGTGCCGGACATCACGTTCGTGTTTGGCGTCATCGGCGCCACTGCTGGTACGTGTGGCCTATCTCTGTTTTCAAAACAACCACCGGCTGGCTCTTCCTTGTTGACAAGTGGAGTGGGCCAATGGCAGGGAACCTGATCGTGTACACCGCCCCGGGCCTCTTTTACCTCAAGCTGGCCCCTGGGCCAATGTTGTCGCCTCGCAAGATCATCGCCGCCATCTTGGCCATTGTTGGTGTTGTGTTTGGCTTCATCAGCCTTATTGTTATCCTCCTTGATGAGGGCAAAAAGCTATTTAGTGGCTGAGTTGGGAAAGCACACGTTTCTCTTTGCCTTTATGGCCATTAGTGGTTGGTCACAAGTCGTGCGCAAGCTGCAGTGAGTTTCGAAGCAACAGAGTTCTTCGCTTTTGTTTGTTCCTCACCAGTACGAGCCCCACAATCACGGCTGCGGCGACTACGATCAAAGCCACGCTCACACTCACCACGACGCCCACCACCAGGCCCACGTCCAGTGACCCGCCGCGGGTGCCGTCGTCGTCGTGCTGTCCCAGCAGTAGACCGAGGCTGATGCTCGGGTCGTACTCCACCGAGTGCCGGAAGGGCGGAAACGTCAGCACCAGTTCGCAGGACGATGCCAAGCCATTGCTAGACTCGAGCACGAGCACGTTGTGGTCCACGGGATGGAGCACGCCATCGACTAGGGCCACGTCAAACACTTCAACCACGACGGCCTGCTGGGCTGACGTTGCGCTGGAGCGGGAGAGAGCCACATAGTAGGTGGTCATGTTGGTCCGTGGGGTATTCCGAGCTCGCCCGACCACCCGCAGCGACGACGTCTGGCCGTCGCTGATGCTGGTGTTGGCGGTCAGCTGCGAGAGTTCGTAGCGCAGCGTGATGCCTGTCCCGTTGTTGAGGCCGCCGTCGGCATCGGTGTTGTTCGTGACAAAGGAAACGGACCACTTGATCGAGCCGGGCGGGAGGTCGAACTGAACGCCGGCGAAGGAGTTGGCTGTGGAGCCGTTGGCATGGAAGATGAATTCTTGCGTCGCGGTGGTGCGGTTGGTGATGTCCGCCTCGTAGACCTTCCCGTCAGCGCTGCTGCTGCCGTTGTTATTGTTCGTGTTGGTTGCTTTCCAGGACACTGCGCTGATTGTGCTTTCGCCAACTTGGATCGACTGCAGACTCGAGCGCACGGCCAGCACCGGACCGGGCGAGGTTGTGGCATTGTTCCCTCCCGCTGACGCGGTCGAGGAGAGGTCAACCGTCGGTTGCTTGTCGTTAAAGCTGGCCGAGGTGTTGCCCGCCAGCGGCGCCACGACAACGACTGGCGCTGAAGACGGCCAAGGCGATGCTGACACTGACGGCGTGGCCGACAAGGAGGGCGTGATGGTGGCGGACGGGGATGGCGTGGCGGATGAACTTGCCGAGGCCGAGGCTGTCGGTGTGACCGTCGGCGAAGACGTCACCATCGACGGAGAGGGCGTGGGCAAAGGAACGTAGAGGCCACACGCGTAGTTGAGTCCCACAGCGACCTGCTTGAACTGGTAGGGCGGCACTTGGCTGAGCACCGGGCTCATGGCATCTCCCCAGCAATACACTACTCCCGCTGCCGTGACTCCACACGCCACGTTGGTGCCGCACGAGAGAGACGCAAAGGAGACGCCTGAAGCCGGAGTCAGGCCGCCATCGCACACGGCCGTCCCGTCGGACGAGCGAAGATAGCACTTGTAGCCGTTGCCGACGCACATCGCGCTGGTCCCGCTGATGTCGTTGGCCGGGTTGTACGACCCCGCGGTCCAGCAGCGCGTCATCCCGTCGGTGTAGTGAGCGCAGGCGTCATAGTCGTAGAGCGCTATTTGGTCGGCGCCGGGGTTGGTCGGCACATCGAGAAAGATGTCCGTTGGAAGACAGTTGCGCTCAGTCATTCTTTCCGCGCAATTTGCCGATCCGCCCCAGCAGCGGACGGTCGTGTTGGGCATGATGCCGCAGAGGCCGAAGAGGTCGGCCGAGGCGCTCAATAAGGGCGTGGAGACGAAGTCGCTGATGACGAGCGAGGGGGGTTGAACCACGGAGCAGGTGACGGTGCCATTGAGCAGGATACCGCATGCGATGTAGTTTCCAACGGTGATGAAACTGAACTGCAGCGAACTCGACAGCGGTGCGACCATACCACTGCCCCAGCACAGCGCGAGGCCATTGCTTTGGAGGCCGCAGGCATCATTTTGTGGTCCTACAGCCACGCTCTGGAGCAAGGCGCCCTCGGGGGCCGGGTAGGCCGCATTGCCCCAGCACACGGTCGGGTAGTCCACCGCGAAAGAACCGACCAAGGCCAGACCCAATCATCCACATAAGAAGCGCCACCGAAAAGGTGGCCATCGCGGATTGTTGTGCTTTGCTCGTCGCCTGCTTCTGGGGTATGGGCAACAACAAGGGCTCTTCTGTGAAGGCTTATTGGTGGTCCATTCCGTTAAACCTAGCGGTGGTTGGTCCAGGTGTTAAATTGCGTGGTCCGGAGAAGGCAAACCAAGGTTGACCGGAGTTGAGCTAAGGTGGTAGAACTCGATGAAGGTGACAGACAAGGACATTATTGGCATGCAACAGTTGTCCTACTTCTTAAGGCTGTCACCAGGCACCCTTGCCTCTGCTGCTGCCAGTGCGCAGAGTACTGGAACGGCAGGCGTTCTTGGCGTTTGTCGCCTTCCGTCATGTTGTTTTAATCGAGCTCTTAATCGGGGACACGCCCCACGTGCAGGGCTGATCAGCTGTTGAACATGCATAACATTGGAACAAGGCAAGTTGGAGGGCATGAGGACACCACCTGAAGGAGCAAGGAAGGCTTTGATGGCGTCAAGATCACAGACAGAGGTTGGGAAGGTGTTGTAAATAGGAGACAATACAAGTGTGTGGTTGGTTCAGGCGAGCCAAAGCAGCTGCTTGCGAGGGAAGCAGCAGGACGAGCTGCGTGTGCAGCGAAAGATGGTGAGGTGGAATAAACTCCTGTTGGTTTCTTGTTTTTCTTTTGTATTTTCATTTTGAGCAGCGCAACACTTTTTTGTCCACAACTAAATTTCAGTAATCTTTTTAAACTGAACCAAAATGGCCATGCCACACCAGGCCTTTCCAGCCCCAGGCAACTGAGCTGACTGTGGCGGAGGTGGACGAGGCCCTCTTCGTGCTGCCCACTCTCGACCTCATGGTGGAGCTTGTAAGTCTCATCTTCCAGTTCGTCGACCTCCTCACCTTGCCCGCCTGCCGCGCCGTGTGCCGCTCATGGGACCTGGCAGTTCAACATCTTTTGCTCATGCACCCACACATCAAGCTGCCGCGCATGACCACATGCACCTTTCGCTGGAGGCGTTCTTTGCCCGGTTTTGCAGTTCAAGTGGCGGCCAAGGGCCGGTTGGCTCAGCTCCAGTGGGCACTCTCCAGCGGATGCCCCTGGAGCGCGGGCATCTGCAGCAAGGCGGCCAGCGGAGGCCACCTGCACGTACTCCAGTGGGCGCATGAGAATGGCTACCCGTGGGACGAGGACACTTGTGTTCGCGCTGCAGAGGGCGGCCACTTGGACGTGCTCCAGTGGGCGCGCGCCAATGGCTGTCCCTGGAACAAGGACACCTGCCGCGTGGCGGCTCGGGAGGGCCACTTGAACGTGCTCCAGTGGTTGCGCGCCAATGGCTGTCCGTGGGACGAGGCCACCTGTGCCTGCGCTGCGGCGAGAGGCCACCTTCACGTGCTCCAATGGGCCCGCGCCAACGGCTGCCCATGGGACATGTCAACCTTTGCCAACGCGGCCAGGCAAGGCCACTTGGACGTGCTCCAGTGGGCCCACGCCAATGGCTGCCCACAGAGTTGGAAAGCCTGCCGCGAGGCCGCCCGGGGCGGCCACCTGACCGTGCTCCAGTGGTTGCGCGCCAACGGCTGCCCGTGGGACGAGGACACCTGCGGCCAAGCAGCCAGGGGCGGCCATCTGGCCGTGCTCCAGTGGGCGCGCGCCAACGGCTGCCCCTGGAACTGGTGGACCTGTGCCGTGGCAGCCAAGCGCGGCCACCTGACCGTGCTCCAGTGGGCACACGCCAACGGCTGCCCATGGAACGAGCTGACCTGCGCCTGGGCGGCCGGGGGAGGTCACTTGGCTGTGCTTCAGTGGGCTCGAGCGAACGGCTGCCCCTGGGATGGGAGAACATGCGAGGAGGCGGACCGAGCAGGTCACATGGAGGTTCTCCAGTGGGCTAGCCAATGGCTGCCCGTACGGATCAAGCCCAGGCGGTGAAAACGTGGTTGTGAAATCTACATGCACTTCGAGTCCATTGCGTATGCAAAGACATTCGACGTCGGATACGGCCATACTGCGCAGAAAGCACCGCTTCCCATCCGAACAGCGAAGTTAAGCTGCGCCAGGCGGTGTTAGTACTGGGGTGGGCGACCACCCGATAGCCCAATCAGTAAGAAGGACACGGTTGCTTTAATAACCGTTTATTACGAAAGAGCGCCTGTCCGGATAGGAGCGGAAGGGAGGACACCATGGTGATGCCGAGGATGGTGGTGCCAGAGAGGACAGTCCTTACGGATGTCAACGTCGCACTTCATGATCAAGTGGTAGGTGGTCTCATGGATGCAAGCCACTCCTTGCCTAGGAATGAGGGCTCCTCAAAGAGGGCCTCCAAGCGGGTGGAAACACTCGTTACCAATGGTGATGATCTGACCATCAGGAAGAGCATATGACTTCCCGAGGGCACAGAGTGCGTCACCATCATCAGAGTCCAAAACGATGCCGGAGGGCGTAGAGTGACAGCACGGCCTGGATGACCTGGCGGGCTTTGTTTTCGAACCTGCAAGTAGCGAGAGCCAACGATGAATATATCTGAGGAGAATGGCACATCGTCTTCGTAAAAAGGATAGACAACAATGGAAACGAAAGGCAAACCAAGAAGGCGTATGTAAGTAAGGAAGGAGCAAAAAAAAGGATACGACACGGTGGATTCCCGGGTGGTCGCCCACCCCAGTACTAACACCGCCTGGCGCAGCTTAACTTCGCTGTTCGGATGGGAAGGGTGCTTTCTGCGCAGTATGGCCGTATCCATCATCGGTTATGTGAGTCTTCCTCAAAACCCGTAAAGCTTGCAACACTTGTGGATGAGGACGCACGCTAAGTATTCGCTCAACTTAAAAACAAATGTTTTTTTTATCATTTTATTTTGACGACGAAGCAGAGGCGCTCAGTCATCGGCCTTGCGCGGCGCGATGGGCGACGCGACGGGCGACGCCGTGGTCGACGTCGGGGCGGCGCCCGAGGCGCCAGCGGCCGTGGTCGTGGTGGCGGCGAGAACAGCCTTGCTGATGTTGAGGAACTGCTTCTTGGCCTCGTGCACGGTCTCCACCGCGCCGCTGCCGTACTTGGCCTCGACCTCCTTCTTGACGCTCTTGACCTTCTTCTCCACCAACGCTGTCGCAGCCGCAGCGTCGCCGCCGGTGCTTTGCAGCGCGGCCTTGCCAGCCTTGGCGATGTTGGCCACGCTTGACACAAAGGCCTGCGTCACCTCCTCCAAGCCCTGGGACAGCTCCTTGACCAGGAGATGAACCACCAGGGCGGGCGTGTCCCTGTCGACGTCGACGTCGGACCCGATGGCCTCACCGCCCTGATCGCTGCCGTCGGCCTCCTCCTCGAGTCCGGCCTCGTCCGCGCCGGTCGCGGCCGACTCTTCGCCTTCGGTCGGCCGCGTGTGAACGACGACAGGCGACGTGACACCGACGAGGTAGCTCTCGGCCACGCGCAGGAGCAGCTCCACGGCCATCGCGCTCAACTCGGACAGGCGCATCATCGCCATCTTCGACGCCCTGTCCAGCTGCGCCTGCGTCTGCTCGGCGATGGCCTCGGCGGTGATGGCCACCACCTTCACCTCGGCCTCGTCCTCGTCCTTCTTCTCTGCATGAGCCTCAGCCTCAGCTTCCGCCTCAGGCTCAGTTTCGGGCTTGGCGGGGGATGACTTGGCGGCCTCCAGCTGCCGGGCGAACTCGTCGACGAGCTCCCGAGCGCTCTGCTTGGCGGTGGCCACGAACTTTTCGATGATCTTTCGCTTCATGCGCGCCTTCCTGTTCAGCTTGCGCAGGAGCCTGGCGTCCAGCTGGCTCCGTTCCTCTCCCTCCTCGTCCTCTTCCTCCTCATCTTCGTCGTCGTTGAAGAGCTTCTCAATTCGCTGCAGCGCGCCTGTCATTTTTGCAGTCATTATTAATCAAAAACTAAACTAAAACAAAATATGAAATAATCAAACATTTGCTCAAAATGAAAGACATAAATCAAAATAAGATGGCAGATGGGCCATGACGGTACCGGCGAGCTTCTTGAGGGCCTGCGGGTTGGCCTTGCAGAAGATCATGAGGCAGCTGGCGCTCAGGTGCTCGAGGGCCTCGAGGTGGGCCTTCCCGTAGCAGTCCTCAAAGTTGGACTCAAAGGTCACCACCCGGTGGCGTGTCGGCTTCGGCGACGAAGTGACGGCAGCGCCCACGGCCGTGGCCTTGGCGGCGGCCGGCGAGCCCGTGGCGGTCTGGTCCCCGCCTTGGCTGGCCTCCTCGGACCTGGTCACATCCTGCAGGCCCGACGTCGCCGACAGAAATCAGAAAATTCAATTTAATAATAATAATAATAAACAAAACAAAACAAAGCAAAACAAAACAAAAACAAAAGAACGTACGAGGAGAGCGAGCTGGTCGATGGACTGCTGAATCTGCTTCTCGTCGAGCTCGAGCGTTTCGATAGCCTTCTTGCCCACGGCCTCCAGCACGTCGAGCGACTGCATCGTCCACTTTTGGCTGCGCGCGCCGCCAGTCCGTGGTGGAATGATAAGCCACCAACTAACAAGAAGAAGAAGAAGAAAGAGGGTAGAACACCAACCCGATCTCTACGCTCTGCTCGAGCGAGAACTGGTTGATAGAGGTCATGGTCGATTCGAGCACGGCCGTCGCGGTCTTCTCGGCGTCCTGGACCTGCTGCTGGAGCACGTTCGAGAGGTAGTCGAAGAACTGCACCATCATGATGGTGTAGCACAAGATGGTGGTGAGGTTAAAGAAGATGGATGTATGTGTGGCACTGGACAAGAAGGGAAGTAAGTGGTGCACTTACTTGGACGACGCCCTTGTCCTCCTCCTCTTCCTCCTTTTCTTCTACTTGTTCCTTGACTTCGTTCTCTTCGTTTAGCTTCTCCTTGCCCTTGTCCTTGCTTGTGGGGTCACCCTCATCAACTTCATCCAGCAGAGCCGCGTTCAATTGGTCGGCTGATGACGTGGCAAAAGATGTAAATCAATCTCGCTACATCGTGCAGCGTCAATGCGACGTTGTTGTGAGTAGCCAACAACAACAACAACGTACCAAGTTGGTTGGCTGCTTTAGAAGCGGTCTCCGTGACGGAGGAGACGAGGGAGGAAGTGGCCGTCCACCAGCCGCCCCAGCCCCCGCCCCAGCCTCCGCCCTCGGCTCTCTGCTGCTCCGCAGTGGCGGCGGAGGAGGGCTGTGGGGCTGCCGAGCTGACGTTGTCGTTGTTCCGCGCGGGGACTTGAGGTGACGCCTCCTGCTTAGGCACCTCCGGCGGCTGGGCTGGGGTGGCAATAGGCGCTTGTTCGACTAGGTCGGGCTCCACCGCAGTCGTCGTGCCTTCTTCTTGTTCTTCTTTGCTTTCTGTCTCTTCCGTGCTGGCCTCCGCCAGCTTCTCCTCCGTGCTCACTTCCATCTCTTCTGCGCTCATCTTTGTGACTCAAAAGCCACAAAGAAGAAAAGAGCAAACTATGCCAGTTAGCTATTTTCCTTGACTTTTCTTTTTAAGCGCCCGCCACCTTAAGCTTTAGCACTGTTTTTCTTTTTGTAATTCGTGTTTAGTTTATTCTGTTGTGGGACTCTTCCCCAACCTCACGCTGGCCTTAGGCAACAGGGGAGGATGTCGCAGAGGCTGCAGGCGAGGCCGCAGCCAACGGAGAGGCAGCGGGCGACGCCGCAGGCGAGGCAGCTGGCGAGGCGGAGGCCGCCGGGCAGAAGTTGCCCTGGAAGCGAAGCGGGATGTGGTTGAAGGACTGGGCCGTCAGCGAGTCAGCGATGAGGGCGCCCTCGAGCTCGGCGCGGTTGACCGTGAATGCGGCACGCGGGGCCAGGAAGGTGCCGAACAGGAGGAGGCTGTCCACGTTGATGCGCGTGGCATTGCAGAAGTTCCACAGCAGGTTGGACGCGTTGAGGCTGCCAATGTCGGTCCTGATCCCAGACAGGGTCAGGTTGGCGGCGCCCGACGTCGCGCCCGCCGCGCCCGCCGAACCGCCGGCCGCGGAGGAGGGCTGGTCCAGAATGTTGACGATGACGAAGGTGTTGGGCGAGGTGCCGTTGATCAGGATCGACGTCAAGTTGGCCAGGTCAGACGAAGGCGCGTTGAAGATGACCACGTTGTTGCTGCTCGTGGGGGAGGTGGTGGCGTTGCCCGCGTTGTTGCTCCTGGATGCGTCAAGCACGCCGGTCTGGCCAGACTGGATGAGGGAGACGTTGGCCGTGGCCGGCAGGGCGCACAGCTGGTTGCTGAGGGTCAGCATGCGCTGGCGGAGGGTCGTCAGGTCGATGTTGCCGCTGGCGAGGGCCTGCTGGCCGGTCAGGTTCTGGGCGTTCTGCTGGCCGAGCAGGGGCGAGCCCGTGAGCTGGCCGCCGACGCCGAGGCCGCCGCAGACCAGCTGGGCGTTGCTGATCTGGAGGTTGCCGCTGACGAGCAGGCTCAGGCCGGACGACGAGGTCAACAAGGGAGACGACGAAGCCGCGGGCGAAGCCGCAGCAGACGAGGGCGAGGCCGCGGGCGAGCCGCTGGCCGCAACGCTGGGCGAGGCCGCGGGCGAGCCGCTGATCAGAGCGCTCGGCGAGCCGCTAATGGCAGCCGACGAGGTCGCCGGCGACGCGCTGATGAGGGCCGACGAAGAGGCGGCCGGCGAGCCCGAGGGACTCGACGTGGCGCAGTTGAGGCCGGCGCCTAGGATCGAGTTGACGATGCGGGCGTCGCCGTTGACCGCCGTGCGGCCGCCGACGAGCGAGTTGGACAGGTCCAGCAGGCGCGCGTTGGCGGCCGGGCTGATGGCCACCGACGGCACGGCGCTGGAGCTGGCGGCCGGCGAAGCCGAGGGCGAGTTGCTGAACGAGGGCGAGGCGTTGGCCAACGAGGGCGACGCCGCCGCGGCCGAGCCAGAAGCAGCGGGCGACCTGCTGGCGGCCGCGGACGACGAAGCCGCGGGCGAGCCCGAAGCCGACGGCGACGACGAAGCGCTGGCTGCCGCGCCGAGCAGGAGGAGGTCGTAGTTGCCGGTGCCGTTCAGGAGCTGCGTGTTGCAGTTGGTGAACTGCGATCCGCCGGATGAAGCTGCGCCCGAGGGCGACGCCGCGGGGCTGCCGCTGGCGGCCAAAGGCGACCGCGAGGGCGAAGGCGCAAGGCTCTGCGCCGCGGCCATGGCCAACAGCGCAGCAAACAGAAGAGCCACGATCTTCATGTGGTTGGTGTTGAAGAGTTAGTAGACTTGTTGTGATTGTTGTGCTGCGGTACTGCACGAGAGAAGGTGGTGGTAAAGATGAAACTGACCAGCCGGCCGAGCTCTTTATAGGCCCTGGGACGTCCACACAAAGTGGAGAAGTGCAGAGTTTTCGAAAGCAGGCGAGCGGCTTGCCATCAGGAGCTGGAGCGAAACGATGTTCGGCGTGATTAACGCGTCCGGTCGGAGACACTCGCGACAGGCCCTCTCTTGCTGCGGGTCCCGGTCCCATCCTCCCCAGGCCCACCTCACCCGCTCGGCTCTTCCAGAGAACAACGCAAAGGCCCGAGTGTGGGCATTGGCGCGCGTCGGTCCACATGGAGCCGCGGCCGGCCCAGTGGCGCAGCCGCTCGGCGGTTTAAAACAGAACGAGAATTGGAGAAAAGAGGAACGGCGCGAGGCAGAAAATGGGGCTGACCTCCAAGTGGCTGATGTCAACCCTGGGCTGTCACTATGGTCGACCTGATGTCTCCGTAGGCATCAACCTTATCGCCGACGAAAGAAGCGCTGTGGGTGAGGGTTCTGGCCAGAATCCCGGTGCACACTGGAACATTAATTGGACATTCCACAGTCCAACGGTCACTTTTCCAACTTGTCAAAGTTTAAACGGCTGACCAACCAGGCAACACAGAGCGAGCGCGTGGTCCCTTACTCATCCCCGTTGCTGTCGTCCGCCTTCTCCTTGCCCTTTTCCTCTGTTGGTGTTGTTGTGGCGGGCGTGGTGGAGGCGTCTTTGGCGCGTCGCTGGCGGGTGAGGAAAGACTCGATGCGGGCCTCGGTCTTCTGCTTCTTGGCCTTGGTCGGGTCGAACGGGGCGTGAAAGGTCTCGTACAGGTTCTTGACCTTGCGCGCGCCCAGGCCGGGGCACAGGGACAGCTCCTCGACCGAGCTGTCGATGATGTTCTTGAGCGAGCCAAAGGTCGACGACAGCGTGAGCACGTCGGTCTTGTTGACCCCGCGCACGGCCGTGAGGCAGTCCGACAGCACGGCGTAGGGGTCGTTGCTCTCGACCCGCTCCTTGATGGTCTTGGCGCCCTTGTGCTCGTAGGCCTTGTAGGTCTCCAGGTACCGCGCGGCCTCGGCCAAGCTCCACGCGCAGATCAGCGTGAAGCCCATCTCGACGCACAACAGCATCAGCTCCTGCACACGTCCGATGAGCTCGCGTCAGCCTTGGCCTATGCCATCTTCCTCAACATTGTCCTCGTCGTCGTCATCATCACTAGCAACAACAGCAACAACCACGTTCTCGTGGCGGGCGGGGACGACCTCCAGGGGCTGCGTGCTGCCCTCGATGTCGACGATGCAGAGGAGGACGGAGAGGTTGAACCGGCTGCCCAGCTGCTTCATGCGCGTACGGATGTACTCGGGGTGGAGCAGGTGGTACTTGATGCTGTGGCACGCCACCCTGATCGTGAGGCCCCTCATCTCCTCGTCGTCCTGTGCAAGTTCTGCAGCATACAGAGGTGTGGTTGAGAGGCGAACCTGAGGTAGAGGGCGCAGGCCTGGCCGCCCATGACGTAGTCGGGCAGCAGCGTGTCCGAGTACTCCCACCGCACGTTGTGCAAGTACTTGAGGAGGCGATTGCCGCGCTGCCGAGTGTTGACCAGCAGCGGCCGGGAGGGCCCACCACTGCCGCCACCGCCACTGTGAACACCATACGAGTCAGCGAGATCGTCTTTGAAGAAGGAGGAAGGAGGATGAGGAAAGCAGACCTGAAAGAACTCTGCGTCGTCTTCGTGAAGGAGGAAGATGACGACGATGAAGAAGAAGAAGAAGAGGACGGAGGGAAAGACGCTCGAGGGCGGTTTGGGGGCGCACGTGAAGGTGGAACAGCTGAGGAGGAAGAGGGAGAAGCGGCAAGAAGCGCATTGAGCATGGTGGGGGAACTAAGCGAGTAGGGATCTTTTGTAACAAGAGAAGCCACAGAAAACGGGGAACGAGACTTTGAAGAGTTTGATGAAGAGTTTGTGACAGACGAAGTGGTGGTTGATGTGGAGCTCGCCGTGGCGATACGACCAGCAGGAGAGGTGCTGGGGGCAGGAGAGTCGAGAGATGTTGGGGTGAAGTGAGGGCTGCGCACGACGCCATCATCAGCGGTTGGGGGTGTGCCGCTGCCGCTCGCAGACACCAGAGACGAAGCAAAAATCTTGGTGGATTTCGCAGCGAAGAGATCAACTGAAGGTTGTGGCGCATTTGTATCCGGTCTTACCATTTCCTCAAGCGAGGGGATGCTAAATCCCTTCCGCTTCCTGGTTGAGCCGGCTGCTCCCTTCTGCTCTTCCATCTCTCTTGTGCGAGATAAAATTCGTTCGACGAAATAGTTTGATAAAACTTGTATAATTTCCTCTTTTCCCTTTCGTTTTCTGTTGTTTTGCGAGATGTTGGGTCGGCGTGCTCTCGATGCGCTCGAGCATCATGCTCAGACCATTCGACAACGCAAGAACCGTGCGGGAAGCTCCACAGCAAGTGGTCAAGTTGTGCAAGGGCATGCACTTGACTATGGGGTGGGTTGGCTCATTGGGAGCGGTAGTCCTCAGCTCATGATAAATTGCATTGCATGCACCGAATTCGTCAACAAGGAGCTTGTGGAGAAAGGAGGTGAAGCGGATCTGCTCGCCAATCAGCCGAATTGGGAAGAGGAATCGAGGTTCATCGCGTCGGCTCTCCCTCAGGGGCTCAACGCCTGCGGCCTCTACTTCTGCTTTGTCGACGGATCAAGCGAAGAGGCGCAGTCGACGCTCGTCCAACGCTTTCTCGAGGCGAACGTCCAGGCCCTGCGCTCCATCTTCGACAAAGACGGCCTTGTGGTTGCCATCAAGTCTCTCCAACAGCTTGACGATGGCGCCCAGACCACCCTTTTCCGCGCCGCCCTCGACTCATCATCGCCGCTGCTGACCAAGCTGGCCGACGTCGAGGCCGACGCCAAGGCCAGCCAGGGCCCGCTGCGCGAGTCGGTCCTGTTCCACGCGCGGCTCCGCTTGCCGCTACACGTCCAGCACATCGACGACCTGCAGGCGCGGGTTGCGTCGCTGGAAGCCCAACTCGGAGGTGACGACATACACTTCATGTTCCCGCTCTCGGGGAGCAGCAAGGGCGGCGCGCAACTCTTCAACCGTACGAGCGCCGCGGCCACGGCCTTCCCAAGCAAAGCGTTCAAGGCGGCCGCGCAGGACTCTGGGCCTGCCGCTGTCGAGGTCAAGCTCTACACGTCGCGGTCGCGGCGTGGCGCAGGAGCGTCCAACAAGGCCGCCGTCGTCAACGCGCCCGTGCTGCAGTTCACGCCCGCCTCCACGTCGAGCGCCCCAACGGCACAGATCCACTACGAGCTCGAGCTCGATGCCCTCGCCTACGCTTCACTCTCACAGACCAACACAGTGGGCGACGTCCTACAGGCCCTGGTCACCGGCTTGCAGGCGCAGCTTCGTCAGATGGCGGCCTTTGTGCGCCAGCTCAGCACATCGCCCACGGCCAGCACCTTCAACAAGGCAAGTCTGCCTCTACTCGTTTTTGCATTTTTGTGTTTTTTCTTTTGTTTGTTTTCGCGCCTGACGCTTTGCGCTGTAAAACAGATGAAGGCCTTCCACTTCTGCCCTGCTGGCCTGTCGCACGTCGTCACCCTCGTCTACCCGGTCGGCAACTACGGCTGGGAGGACTATTTGGGTGCGCTACGACACGCAGCTCAAGCATGTGCATGCATGATACACACTAAATGACGAGGTCTGGTGTGCTGACTTTGCCTTCTCTCGCCTTCTAGGGCCCTTCCGCCAGCAGCTGCACAGGAAGCTGCTGCTCCCCATGGATCGCCCCTTGCTTAAGAGCACCAACGCTCTGTTGCTCGAGCCTGTCCCCCCGCCCGCTGAGGGCACCAGCTGTACGCTTTCTTCTCACCCGCCACGGCCGTGCTGCTCAGTCCGTGTATTTACCCCGAGTCGTTTCACATGTAGTGCACTTGCGGGACGTTCACAAGAACCTCGGTCCCTCTGGTGGTACGTAGAAGCTCCTCGTTTCGTTTGCGTTTGGTGCGTGTAGCTCATGTGCGCCAACGAACAGTGAACGGTCGGGTGCACTTGGTGGATGGGTCCTACGAATACTACCACTACATGCAGGACAACTTCGACGACCGGGTACGTCACAGACTTCTCCATCTTGAAGAACGTACAACATGCTAAGATGACGGGGAACAGGGCTGGGGTTGCGCTTATCGAAGCATGCAGACCATCTGCTCGTGGGTGCGGATCCAGGGCTACTCTCAGCTCAACGTGCCCACCCACCGGTATTGCGTCTCACTCTTTTCTATATGAACACGTTGTCCACTTGCCTCGTCTGTGCTTACACACGCCGCTACAGGGAGATACAGCAGATGCTGGTGGACATGGGCGACAAGAAGACCTCCTTCGTGGGTTCAAAGGAGTGGATCGGCGCCATCGAGATCCAGATGTGCCTCGATAAGCTTTTTGGCGTACGAGTCCACTTCAAATTGTTGAGCTCTCTTTCGTTTGTTCTTACTGGCCCTCTTGTGCAGCTGTCGTGCAAGATCCTGCGAGTGAGCTCTGGCGCTGAGCTGGCCCACAAGGGCTCCGAGCTGGCGCATCACTTCGACACGCAGGGCACACCCGTCATGATCGGTTCGTCTCCTTGAACCAACTGTGATGTTGAGATTGATCAAGATTGACCACGGCGTATGTTCAACACGACAGGCGGTGGCGTGTTGGCCTACACGCTGCTCGGGGTGGACTACAACGAGGACACGGGCGCCATCAAGTTCCTCATCCTCGATCCACACTACACGGGACCTGACGTGGTCAAGTCTATCACCAAGGAGAAGTGGTGTGGCTGGAAGGACGCGTCGCTCTTTCGCAAGGACTCTTTCTACAACCTTTGCATGGTTCAGCGGCCCCGCGACCTCTGAAAAGAAAGGCACTACAAAAGAACAATACAGAAAAGAAATGAAAGAAAGTGTTTCCTTGTGCGCCCACAAGTAAAATCGATTCTAGATTGCGCGGCCGCAAATGCCAAAGAAGGGGAAGAAGAAGCCTGCCCCGGCGGCTGTCGCTGGGAAGACTCGAGAGGAACCACGAGAGGGACAGAGCGAATCGAGCGCCGCTCCGCCTCTATCGGCAATTCCTCCTTTGATTAAAATTGACAGTGCCAACCTGGCGTCACATTCCGCTGCCATTATGCCACAGTCTGACGCCCAGCAAGCGTCTAATCGAGCTTTAGATCAGCCGCCACCCCTCCAGCCAATTACAGGTTCTGTTGCTGGCCCACCCTCAGGTACCGCGAATCCCCCTGGTTAAAGAATTTCTCGTCTTTTCTTACCTTTTGTTGATTGACAGGCATGCTTGAGCCCGAGGCCGTGCACGAACACGCCAAGGCTGAAAAGAAGAAGGGCGATGAGGAGTACCTGAAGGCGTCCTTCACGACTGCAGTCATGCACTACACACGCGCCATTGCCTTGTCGCACGGCCGACACCCAGCCTTTCTGGTTAGCGTCTTTACTAACCGGGCTGCCGCCCACATCATGCTCAAGGCATCTACTCCTACCCCTGCTTTTCTTTTCATGGCTCATCTAATATGTTCCTACCGCTACTCAGGAGTTTGCCAAGGCTGAAGAGGACAGCAAGGTGGCCCTCAAGCTCGATGGGCGCTACCTGCGAGCCTATGTGTGCCGGGCCCTCTCCCGATTCTACCTCCAGCAGTTCACTCAGGTTCGCGTTTGGGCGCAACACTCTTTGCCGCGCTTGCTGCCTCTTCATGTAGTCGACCTTACAAAGTACTGACTTGCCTTCCTCAAAAAAGGCTTTTGAAGACTTTGAGCGCGCGTCGAAGCTCGAACCTGGCAACACGTTCCTTCGTGAGAAGATTCAAAAGGCCAAGGAGAGCATTGCGGCTATCGCTCAAAAGAAGAAGGACCCCGCCGCCAAGTACTTCACCTTTCTCCCTGTTCTCGAGGTGAGTAGAAAGAGACTGATGGTCATGTGGTCTCGCTGTGCTACATGTGCACAGGAATATTAAGGTGAACAAAGGCGTGTTGGACTGGATGGGCGACACCTCCCTTGTGGGCCTCGACGTAGAGGTATGAATAGTCGATGATCATCCCGTCTCCCTTCCCCGGCCCACTGGTGACTCATCGACGGACGTCTCTTCTGGGCAGGCGTCGATTAAGAGGGCTGACAAGCCACTTAGTGGGAATTCAGCTGCGCCGCAGTCCGCAGACAGCTCGTACGGCCTTTCGAATCTCTTTAATGCGTCTCAATCTTACGGTTTGTCCTTCCATGGGGTGTAGGTTGCGACCCGCGCCGCCCACAAGCGACATGCCGCTGCTGGTGCCCCTAGGAGAAGCGCTGGACATCTATATTCCAGACCTTGAGACTCTGACACGCAGTGAAGCCGAAGAGCAAGCCCTCCGCGAGAAGGAGAAGGTTCTACTTCACTGCCACCTCGACCTCTTGATCTCGCGCGTTTTCGCTGGCCCGGAATCTAACGAAGGCTGGACTATCGAACCTCTTTCAGGGCAATAAGGCGTTCCTGGCCAACCATCACCTGGTCGCACTGGTCCACTACTCGCGGGCCATCAAGCTCTTCCCCGAGTGCGCACTTTCTCCTATCGAGCGTTGTGAACTCCCTTCATCTCCTAATGTTGCGACCGTGCAGAGAGTCGGTGTTCTTCTCTAATCGAGCGCTGGTGTACCTCAAGTTGAGTCGATTCTACGAATCGATCACGGACTGCACGGCCTCGATTGACCGCAAGCCCTCCATCAAGGCCTTTGCCCGACGGGCGGCTGCCTGGGTGGCGTTGAAGGAGTACATCCTCGCGGCCGAGGACTACCGGAAGGCGCTCCGGTTTGAACCAAAAAATCAGGTTTGGCGTTGCCCATGTTCTTCTTCCCTTATGAGTTCTTTTTATTGACTTTCCTGCTCTTCCAGGACTGCTTGGACAAGCTGGGCCGATGCTTGGTGCACATCGAAGAGGAATATATGCGGAAGCTTCAGGCCAACCCCAACAACGAGAAACTCAAGAAAGACCTGCAGAAGCTTCGTGATGACATTCGCAAGATCGGTACGCCTTCCCACGAGGTCATCTCACTCTTCGTCTTTATCGTCGTGGCCGCTACCTTCGCTCGCATTTTTCTCCTCAAGCTGAGTCCAGCGCGAAATTCTATTTTTCTTTTGTTTTTTAATTCATCTACCACCTATCAACCGATCGGTCGGTGGCGTGTTCGCTCATACATCCCTCTTTCTTCTCTCTCTCTTTCTTTCTCTATTCCTCTTTCTGGTCTCTCTCTCTCTCGCGCGCTATCTGTCTTCAGTCTCGCGGCTGGCCTCCCCTCCGCC
>NAVB01001266.1:0-17509 GCA_002179805.1 Acanthamoeba lenticulata | reverse complement strand
CAGGACGATGCAGCCAGAGCCTATAAATAAATAAATAAATAAAACAATCTCAAAAAGTTACAATGATGTAGGCTGGTGGAGGTGACGGACCTGTGCCTAGGTCGAGGATGTGGCGCGGTGGGTGAGAGCCACAAAGTGTGAGGGCCGTCTCCACAATCTGGTCTGCGGCGTCAGCACGCACGCCTCGCCATTGAGCTCGCACGAATTTGAGGAAGAAGAAGAGCTGGGGCGTACGGTTTCGGTCTCTGGGCGAGGGATGAGCGTGGCGGGCGTGACAACTAAGTCAAAGCCCCAAAACTGTTTCCGTCCGACGATGTAGGCAGCAGGCTCGCCCCGCCGCCGCCGTTCGACGCAACTTTGCCCACGTGCATTGTCAGGTTGAGGCAGGGAGAGGAGAACGGATGCTGCTGCACCTTTTGAAGAGCGATTCTGCGGCACCAGCCTCCGCACTCGCCAATGCGTGGGCAAAGAACATCTCACTCTCGAGCCGCGCGACGTTACGCTGGCCCTGCTGGGACGTCGGAGAATGCACAAGGCTGCTTCCATATGGAAGGGATAGGATCGTACGTTCACATCACTGCTGCCACCGTAGGACGGAGCCAGCTGAAGGGTGCCCCAGCGCACCAGCTCCTCTTTCTTGGTGCCTCCTGTCGTTCTGATTAGAAAGGTGGCACTGGGCGCGGCGGACCAACACGAACCACTGTAGCGCTGCCGGAGGAGAGTGGTCGCAGAGATGGCTGTCGTAGGCGCAGACGGTGATTGAATTGCCAACAAGTGCCTGCCTGTGGCAAGCGCCTCATCTTGCGTCTATTTCTTTCGAATTGTTTGTTTTTTCTTTTTGTTTTCCCGCCCGTTGATAGGAGCCAATGTACTCTACAAGTTGCAGTTCATTGCGTTTAGAAGCTCCATCAAACTACATGTCAAGTGGGAACTCAGGAATAATGGCCAACTGGCCGGCGGTGTCCACCGTCAGTTGATGGAACACAATCCCTCCTTCTGGCTTTCCGCCACTGCGAGCCGAGGAGGCAGCTGACGATGATGACGTGGTAGAGGAGGACGGCGATGAGAGCTCACCGTCGTTGCGCTTGAGCCGGGCGCGCTTGTTCTGGAACCAGATGGTGACGCTTCGCTTGGTCATCCCGAGACGCTGGGCCAGCACGTTCTTCGCGGCGGCATGAGGGAACGGCTCCGCGGCAAACACCTCCTCGAGCACATGAAGGTGCTCCGGCGGCACACGGTGTCTTCGCTTGCCGTGCTCCTTCTCTTGCTTGACTGTCTCGCCGGGTGCGGCCTTCGGTGGAGGGGCCCACGAGCCGACGTGACGCTGAAGCAGGTCCTCGACAAGCGCCATCAGGGCTTCGGCCGGCATGGACGACGGCTGCCCAGCCGCGGCCGACGTGAAGGTGGGCACGGAGGCTAAGGGCGAAGCGTGGGGCACGGTCGTGGGTGCGGCGGGTCGAGAAGAGTCATCGACAGCGTTCTTCTTGTGGGTCTTTTGTTTGATGTAGAGCAGCTTCTGCACCTGGCGCTGACGGTGCCACTGTTTGAGCAACTGTTGGGTGTGTTGCTGGACGTCGACAGGAGTCTTCGCGGACGATGTGTCGCCTTCCGGGTTCCTGGACGGGGACTTGGGACTCAAGGGACTTCGGTTGCTTTGCGTAGGGGTGGTCGTCGTGGTGAAGCCGGGCGAAGACGGCGAAGAGCTCAGCAATGACACGGGCGAGGACGGCGGGGAAGACGCGGCGGACGACAGGCCCGGAGAGCCTGGTAGCGCCGCAAAGAAATCCTCTCGTCGAACGTTCTGGTGCGACTGAACGCTCTGTTGCTGCGGTTGCACGGCTGGGAGCAGAGGCCCAGGCTGCGGCACGTAGAGGCTGGGAAGCAGGAAAATGGCCGGTTGGCCCGCATGCAAGGTTGCGAAGGGAAAGAACGGGCTACCCGCAGGCAAGGCGCTTGAGACGGCGGCGGCGTTGGGAGGCAATGGCCAATTAAGACCTGCCGCGCCCAGTGGCGGGACGGCTGCCGAAGACAAGGAGGGAAGGATTGGAATGGGTCTCGGCTGCGGCGCCGCAGAGGCCGGCGACAAGAGAGGGGCGCCATCGTTGGTCTGACGTCGCGTTCGCTTGGGCTGGCGGCGCTGTTCATCATCAGCCTCAAGTTTGTTGTGCTTCCTCTTCTCTTGCGGGAGAACATGTTCATCACCATGTTGCGCCTCTTGTTCGTCATCTATGAGGAAAGAAATAGAGTGCTTCGCCGAGGCTCCCCGTCGTTCTTTACGAGCGGCTGAGCCAAGGTGGAGCAGGAGCTCGGCTGTTGAGTCTTCGAGCATTCTCGCGTGCTGTATGTGTGGCGCTTGTGTGGTCGGCGGAAGGATAAGGTTGTTTTGACCCCTGAGTGGTCGGTCCAAGATAAAGAGGAGCGTGATGGCGGTACGGGCCTTTAGCCGTTCCCGCCGGAGCCGCAAGAAAACGGCGATCTAATATATCGTTCCTATTGGCGCAACTAAGACCATGGCAGATTCCTATTGGTGTAACGCCATCCGCGGCCGTCGGGCAGACCGCGGAACCAATGATACGCGAAGCCGGTAAATAACAAACGCGTCTTATGGTGGAGCTGGGTGATCGCCTTTGTGCCGTGGTGGCTAGGCACCACCGAGTTGCCGTTGACGTAGCGCCAACAACCAGGCGTCGAGCCCCAAGGCGTCTGCCTTGTCCGGCAGTGTTGTCCACGGCCGAAGGTCCTCAAGGCGTTTTGCGAACAACTTGGCAGTCGCCAGAGCGTCGGCCAGAGGCACGGTCCCACGACGAATGGCCATGATGGCTTCGCGCTCTTCACCTTCCCACCAGAGGCGGAGCCCATGTCCATCAACAACGCCTTGCGCCACTTGAAGGAGACGTATGGCGTTGTAGACCTGACCAGAGAGAGGGCCTCAGCATAATGCTCAGCCAAGCAAGTCGCCAAGAGCTGCGAGTGTGCCTTCTTTCCGTTGGCTTCGGGCTTGGTTTCGGCCTGCTTGATCTGACCTTGGGCGAACGCCAGGCACTGCTTCACGAACTGTCGCGTGAGAAAGTTGTCCCTGTGCCCCCTCAGGGATGCCCACGTTCCCGGAAGGTCTTCTTCGTCCGCCTGCCACCAGCAGCCTTGCTTCTCCGGTTCTGCCCACAAAAGCTGTTTTACTGTTGCGTAAGTTGCGTCATCCCCCCTCCCCCCAAGGCTCCCTCTTACCTCGACAGCAGCAGGGTTGCCAGTCAGCAGGAGGTTGGCAAAGGTAGCCGCCTCTTGCACTTGCACGTCGGCGCCGTCGCTTGGTTTGGTACCACCCCCGCTGGCGAGGTTGGCGGGCGGGCGGCTGAGTCCCCAAAACGAAGTGGGTGGTGCCGCATAAACGCCAGCGTAGTCCACGTCGCTGCCGCCATCTTCTCGCTGTAGGTTGTAACAGCGACTGCCGACTTGAGTGGCGAACACCACTTGCGAGCCGCTTTGCCCTCGTTCCGCTACCAACTGGTTCACTTGGCCGAGCGCTTCTTGGTGGTTCATTTTGTGCGGGTTGTGTTTAAATGATAAGTAAGCTATTTTTATTGCTTTTCAAACTTTTCGGCAAGCCAAACACGAGAAGTGGGTCGGAACAGGGCTGGACGTTCAATCTGCGAAGGACTGAGTCAGTGCTGAGGTCACGGAAGAAGAGGAACACATAAAAATAAACTAGGGATGATTTGACTCATATTCTATGGATGGTACTTAAAGTTGGGTCTTCAACGCTGTTGGTATAGGCTAAGATTGCATGTTTAATCACAGTAAATCCCCCCTAATCGCGCGCACAAGGATGGTTTTGCACATACCTACAGCGCACTACCGGCACTGACTGCACTTGAGACACATTGACCCAAAGTGACACTAAGAACCTGTACCGGAGGCAAAAGCTTAGAATCAGAAGGCTAGTGGCAAAGAACGGAGACTCAAACAGCCAAATGATACGAAAGAACGGACAAACAGCGCGAAGCTCATAAAGAAATTTGTTACAGTTGCTCGCAGCGCTTAAGGCCATGCAGGCATGCAGGCCACGCTACGGCATCAAACGCAAATTATGAAATCATTGCGCGCACGAAGAAAATCTAGAAGCATCGTACCACAAGCTGACAAGCTCCGGTGGACGAGCCGCACGAAGATCACATCTGGCGCAAGAGGTGTGCTTCCGGCCTAGACCTATAAATCAAATCCAGTAAGTAAGAGGTCTCAGGCTAGCAGGGTAAATAAAAAAGGCAAAATTGTCTCAGAGAATTGTGGTCATATCTCCCTCACGTGATCAGCGATATTTAGTGATCTTCCTCAACCGGGGTGGTGCCGGAGGGTGTGTTGCCGAATAGCATACCTTGTCGGTGAAATGGACGCATGATTACCACTTGGAGAAAAGGAATTTTCCCATCTGGGGCAAGCCCTGTAAGCGAGAACGATTAGTATCAAGAAAGAAACAAAGAAGGCACTACACTGCCGAAAAAGATTTTCAGTCGAATTAAAGGTAGCGGGTTTTTTCGTCAAGGAATCGGACAAATGCCTGTTGTTCATCATTGAACACGAAGAGCGCACAGGTGGCGGAGGTACCGTACCCGACTCTACAGCTGATCTAGCCGAACATGGTGATTGAGTGTGGTATAGATGAGTGAACGGGCGCGGGTAGAGAAGCGATAGAGAAAAACGTAGAACGGCCTCCGCAAATGTTAAATAGGCAAAAAAGGCTGTAAAACTCCTCTTAACGTCGACAACCGCGAGCACCACTGGTTGGCCATTTATGATTAGATTGATTGCGGTTGGTTGGAGTAGAGAAATACAGAGAAATGCTATTTCATCATGAAAGCTCCGGCGCAAAAGCAACGCTCAACTGAGTGTCGGTCTTCGATGCTACCCCATGATTAGAGGGGTAGTCACGTCGGTTGATTTCATTCGCATGGAGCGTGACGCACATAGAACCGAGATTCGAGAGGGGAAGCAGCGGAGGCACGACGGTGCCCCCGTGGGGGCGGCACGTAAACAGCAGCAACTGTCAAGGCCACAACAACGCCAGCATTACAGTTTTGACGAGGAAGCTGCAGAGCGGGAGCGTAGGCAGGTATTGTCGGGCGAGGCGCCGCTCCACACAAGCGAACCCTTTCTGCTGCCGTCACCATCACCCGACGGGACGCCAGCAAGTCACGTGCAGCTGCTGGAGGGCATCAACTGCCTCTGGCTCGACGAGCGCAACGTGCATGACTGTCCCATATGCAACGGCATTTTCTCCATCTTTCGGCGCAAGGTGCGTGTACCCTTCTGTGCGGCACGCTCCTCCGGCCAGCTCTGAAGTACAGGCGGTGGTGAATCATGCAAGCAGTACCGGTGCCGGGCTTGTGGAGGCGTGTTCTGCTGGTACTGCACGGAAACACGCGTCAAGCTCATTGTCGTCGGCTCGCTCACGGAGCACTTCGTGCGCATTTGCGATATTTGCGCTAAGAACGGTGAGTGCTCCCCTCTCCTCTTTTCTTCTTCCCTCTCTCTTTGATGGAGGACCACGCCCACTCTGGCCACATGAATGTGGCTCATGAACACTGCGTTGGAAAGAAGAGCTACACGGCTCTTCGGATCTGTTACGCAGTCCCTCATCGGATTGGATGTTCTTCTCGTCGTGTTTTACTGCTGATTGCTCTTCTCCTCGTTATGAAACTTTGAGCCATTTGGGTTCGTCTATGAGGCGGCTGCCCGAACGCAACTCACATGTGTCCCCACCTCGCTCACCACAGCGCATCTACGAACCGCGCCCGTGCTGGACTCGTTTATCACTGACGACGAAATGAAGGACTGGAATGACCTCATTCGCAGCTATGACCACACCAATCCACAAAATAATCTACGCGTACGCCCCCTCCCCCTCTCTCAACCTTCGCCTTCTTCACGGTGTGGTGTATGGTGAGCTGATGAGTCTTCTGTGTGACGGCGCTTCAGCTCAAGGAGAAGATCAAGAACCAGGAAGTGCCCGACGTGTTGCGTCCACTACTGTGGCAGGCCCTCATGGGCTCGGCGCAGGCTCGACAGAAGGCGCCCCACAGTTATGCCGTACGGGGCACCTCCGAGGCTTTCTGTCTTTATCGTCTCGTTTAACAGCCCCTCCCGTGCTTTTCCCGAGAACAGTCAATGCTGGAGCAGACCCTCGACCCTCATACAGAAGAGAGGCTGCACCAGGACCTCTCCCGCACCTTCTCCGATGAGCGACTTGCTCAGCTCAAGTGCAAGTGGTACTGCTTGACCGCCGGCGCCGCGCACACAAGTCACGCGGGTTCCGTGTTGATTTCTTGCGCGGCACACAGGATCGATTGTCAACTCGTACAGCAGCGCATCTTCAACGTGCTGAAGGCCTTTTGCCTCATGTACTCCAACATCAACTACGAGCAAGGAATGAGCTTCATCGTAGGCGTGCTGGTTCTTCTTACAGATGAAGAGGTCCGTGTCCTGTTTTTCAAACTTTCTTATTATTTTATTTTTATTTTTATTGATGTAAATTATCTCTTTGCTCATCTCTTTGCTGGTTATCCTATGGGTCCTATGGGCCCTACAGCACGCATTTTGGATGTTTGTGCAGCTCATGCGCAAGTACTACATCGCGGGCATGTACAAATCGGGCACGCCCGTGCTCAAGAAATGCGTGCAGCACTTCAAGAGCATGGTCGCCCACTTGTTTCCCGACCTTGACGAGCACTTCGTACGCCTTTTACTTTGTCTATTCGTCGTTACATACGTTTCTTCTGTTCTTCCACTTCCTCATCAACACCCGCTTTTCCTACTGCGTGAAGAACCGGGAGGGCATTACAGTCGAAATCTTTGCCAATCAATGGTTCCTGACGCTGTACTCGTACAACTTTCCACTCAACTTCGTCCTTCGAATATGGGACTTGTTCCTGAGCGAGGGGATCGATTTCATCCTGACCATGGCCCTCGCCATCTTCTGCTGTCAGCAAGGTGAAGCCGAGTCCCCTTTCCATTCTGTTGTTCAGGCCGTGTTGAATTGACGTCTTTTCTTTTTCTTCTACTTTGCAGACAAGCTGACGAAGCTGAACTACATGGAGACGATGACATTTTTGTCCACCTTGCCCAACATCATGCACAATTTTAGGGGCTACATCAACATCGCGATCGAAATGCTTGAGGACATGGCTGTGGAGTAGGAGCCACTACCCCTTGACTTTATTGTTGTAGTTGCTATTTATTTTAATTATTTATCTTCACACGAGCGCACGAGCGACCACCCTTCCCTTGTCCTTCATCCTCCCCATCATGATTTACATATTGGAGGAACGCACTCCAACATGACCACATACCGAGCGCTGTGAAGTGACTCATCTCCCACGCGCCAAGGTGAGTGTGCACGAAAACATTCCGCAATAAAACCTGCCACGCAATACCAGAACCACAGATTTTTCACATCTTAGCGAGATGAAGACGAGCCTCTGGGCCTTTGCCGTCCTGTGCGTCCTCCTGGGCGCTGCTACCCAGTACGTAGCCGCCGCCGACCCGGTGGCGCCCGAAACTTACTGCGTGCGATTCGAGACCAACGTCAACGTCTCCTCTGCGGCGCATGTCCCCATCCTCATCAACGTGACCCGTGCCCTGGCTCCCCTCGGCGCGGACCACCTCTACGCCCTGGTCTCGTCGGGCTTCTACGACCAGGCCGCCTTCTTCCGCGTAGTGCCCGCGTTTGTGGTGCAGTTTGGCATCGCGGCCGTCCCGGCGCTCAACGCCAGGTGGGCGACGCCCATCAAGGACGACCCCGTCCGCGCCTCCAACACGCGCGGCACGCTGTCCTACGCCACCGCCGGGCCCAACACCCGCACCACGCAGCTGTTCATCAACTACGCCGACAACCACTTCCTCGACTCTCAG
This sequence comes from Acanthamoeba lenticulata, assembly GCA_002179805.1. Lineage (NCBI taxonomy): Eukaryota > Discosea > Longamoebia > Acanthamoebidae > Acanthamoeba > Acanthamoeba lenticulata. Next base: position 9,607 of record NAVB01001266.1, on the reverse strand, counting down.
GTCAGACGTCAGGCGCCGCCACAAACACGTTTCGTTGCGATGCCGCCGCGCACTGAATGGTGTCGTGCGCATGTCGTGTTGTGCTGCAGGGGTTTGCGCCCTTTGGCGTGGTGGTGCAGGGCATGGCCGCGGCTGATGGCGTGAACAACCCGACGCCGGGCAACTCCAACGGTGTGGACCAGGGGCAGTACACGTCCAAGGGCAACGCGTGGCTGCTGCAGCACTACCCGCACATCTCGCTCATCACCAAGGGCACCATCCTCACGTCGGGCTGCCCCACCCACTGAACTCGAGTGTGCGCGGATGTGAAACGCAACAACAAAGATGACACCTTGCTGTGTGCCCTGACTGACACAGAGACCTCTATACGCAAGAGTGAGTTGCAGAGCGACGCTTCGTTGTGTGCATGTTGCTGATTGTCCATCTCTTCTCGAGAGAAAGACAAAGAGAGAGAGAGAGAGAGAGGGATAGCCACGTGTGTTGGCGGGGCGTGTATACAAGAATCTTTGGAGAAGGAGGTGGGTCCTCCGTACGGAGGGCGAGATGCCTCACGAGAAAGAGTTTCCTTGCAGAAGGAGGAAGAGGTGATGTGCAATGCCGCACTCGAGACGACGATGGTGGCGATTGTGAGGAGAGTGATGGCTGCTTAGCGAAGGAGAAGAGGAAGAAGAACGCGACGAGCCGTATCCACCCCGGCTGTCCTCGGTCACGCGTCCGTCCCTTCCGCTGTCCCGATCCGACTTTTGTCGGTTGGCGCCAATAGAAGATGCAGAACATCATTGTCGCTTATTGCGCACCAAAGCCTCGGCAATCTGTGGTTGGGGACACGAGACACCGCGTCAGACTCGACTCAACCCTCCGCGCTTGCTTGCTCGCCAAGAAGGGGGATGAAGGGGCGCACCTGTTGAATGGCCGCCTCGCCTTGGTTGCCGGACATGTCCAACTCGAGGAGAGCGCTGTTGGCCGCCACGGCGTCGGCCAGCGCCTGGCTGCCGATGGGGCTGATCTTGTTGTCCCGCAAGAAGACTCGCTGCAGGCTGAAGTTGGATCGGATGGCGCGGGCAAGCGCGATGGCGCCCTCATCGCCGATGTGATTGTTGTTGAGGCTGAGTGTGACCAACTGACAGGATTGACGGAGGTCCATGAGCATGATCATCCGCGCCAGGTACTTGGCACCGTCGGACCCGATGTCATTGAAGTCGAGGTAGAGCGACTTGATGGCGGAGCAGGCCTTGGTTCCCTCGCTGCTGCTGCCATCGCTGCTGCCACCATCGCCACTCACGAGGTTCGCCGCCTCGCGCCATTCTCGGTCTTCGGGAGAGTAGTTCACCAGCGCAGCCGCGAGTGTTTCGATGCGCTTGTCGCCCAAGGCCGCGCGGCCAGAAGTGGGGACATCCCAGTACTCGTCCGGTCGCACCTGCACGGAGGGCCGAAGCGAGTGAATAGACTGAAAAAGAAAGCGAAGAAGAACGAAAGCGATGGGAGACACCTGAAGAAGCTCGAGCTGTCGGCAGTTGTGAGGAAGGCGGAGAACTGAAGTGATCTCTTCCCAAGCCCCGGGAGGGAATGGGTCGTCTAACAGCATGTTGACTTCATTCACCTCGTGGTCGGCTTGTTGCAGCGCGCGAGCCTCCACGATGACCATCTCCGTCTTGGTGAGCCGCTTGCCACAGCACGCACCCATCTTTCTTTTTTTTTCTTTTTTTTCAAAAATTTTATCTTGGCTATTTCTCATTGCCTGTTGCTCAAAACGCAGAGCCGTTGGAGCAACGCGGGTTTTTGATTTCTGAGTGGGTGTGGGCCATTCACATAGATTTCTGGACATTTGCTCTCATGGTGGTGGCCTGCCCGCCAGCACTACTGGGGGCACGAGCTTGAAGAGCAGCACCCTGGCCCATATCTTACTCTTGTTCTCTTATTGATGGATCTCAACCTGGCGTCTCGTGCCGAGGAAATGAACCACAGTCCAGCAGACTTTGCCGTACACGCAAAGGGCCTCGTCTGGGAGCCGGCCAGGTCCAAAGGGCGAAGGGTCTGGAGGACTTTAGTAGCGTAGCGAGCTTCCCTGCAAGGCGTCTCTCCGATGTCCGCACCCGGGCGCTGTTTACTAGCCGATGTCAGGAGGCCTCACCCAAACGATCCGTCGAGTTGAGGAAGGGCTCTGATCGGCCTTCAAGTGGCTTCAAGTGGTGTTCATCCCTCATGGCTAGTCTCAGAGCAAGCAGGAATCTCGCTGAAAGACTCAATGTCGCTCTAGTCGAGCGCCCCGTGGACTGTGCGTCACACAGAAGGAAGAGGTGGCGCTTGATGAGCTGCTCGCCTTCTCCAGTGTTCCCGTCCAGGAAAGTTCTTTGCAGGGCGACCCACACGTAACCTAAAGATGATACTGTGGGATCAGCCAACCGGAGTGAGCAAAGATGTCGGCTCCGCGAATCCAGCGGGTCTCGTAGCAAGGTCAAAATTCAGGTGAAAATAACCAGCAGATGAGGTTGGAATCGAGGCAGACACGAGGGAGCCGGAAGCCAACCTCGCCGAGACGGGGCAGGGCCATAAAATCAGTCCCTGATGAGCCGAGTCCCGACTCAGTTCCTCCTCAATCCCAACACCCACCCTCCCCCCTTCCACAGTTTACCTACTCAAGGGCCAAGCCCTCCCGCCCTCACTCCGATCCGACACCATGGGCACCGTCCTCTCTTCGCCCCGTCCTATTCAGACCGCCCGCTTCCCTCAAGGTACAGGAATAACATGAGGCAAGCCACCTTGTCTATACGGCTTCTGGCTCACAAGCTTTTTCCTCCTCTAGACGGGTTCGTCAAGCCCCAGATGAAGCCCGAACTTAGCTACGTGCACACAAACAAGACCAAGCCCATCTACATGCCCTCTCAGAAGCTCATCGAGTACGGTTCCCTCGGCACGTGCTTGGTGTTCGGGCGCCCTCTAACGCTTGTTGTTGGTTTTAGTTCCCTGGAAAAGCTGCCCGACAACACCACCACCGAAATGATGACCGCAGCCATCTCAACCTCGTGGACCAACGCCCTGAGCGATGAAGACCTTTCATCGCGCTTCAGCCACCTTGTTACCTCTGAGTACGTATCTCCCTCAGCGGAAAGGGGTTCTCTTGTCCTGTCTGACCCAGGGGTTTCCCCTCACAGGGCCCTCAACCCTTGGTGGAAGCACGACTCGGCTGCCGGCGAGTGCCACGGCTGTAAAGCCACGTTCTCGACATTCAAGCGAAAGGTACCATTCGCCGCAATCAAAGGATGGGAGTGTCCCGACAAGGCCTGACCTTAACGTGGATGGTGATGTCACAGCATCACTGCCGCCGATGTGGCGAGATCTTTTGCTACGCGTGCACCAAGCAGCGCATGTCGTTGCCGCACCTGAACTACGGCCGGACGCCTGTCCGAGTGTGCGACCGGTGCCACTCTTTCCGAGACCAGCAGCTGCCAATGCTGAAGACTGGCATCATGGTCAAGTACTACGCCAAGGAAGCGCACGGCCTGCGCTCCAAGATCATGCACATGAAGCTATCTTTCCAAGATGAGGACCAGCTCCGCTTGTCGTGGCGCTCTCTTGATCGGGTGGTTGAAACGACCTCGATCGACTTTCAAACCATTCACGGAATCACCTCCGGACCAGACAACTCCTCCTTTGACCGCCGCGCCCTGCCTTCCAGTGACGAAGGTGCGTCCGTTATCCCTTTTTTTTGTTGCTTGCTTGTTCCGGAGTTGTGACTGATTGATTTGTGGGTCTGCAACAGTGATCGATGACCTCTTCTTCACGCTTAAGCTGGAAGACGGCACCGAGCTCTATTTCGAGACGATCACTCCCCGACAGAAGAAAGAGGAATGGCTCGCGGCTCTCCGCGAGTGCGTCCTCCAGTACCAGAGCAAGGAGGCGCGGATACGACAGGTCAAGTTCCTGCAAAACAAGCTCAATGCCAGTGAGGAAGACAGCGACGATGAGGGCGATGAAGTCGACCTTGAAGACGACGACACCGAGCAGGGTCAAGACCAGGACCAGACAGAAGAGGAGGACCTCAGCTCCCTTGGTGGATTGCCCTGTCTTGCCGTCACCTTCCCCGACGAGATGGCTGGCCACACTGCCGTCTCAACTCGCCGCGACATCCTCAGCCGCAGAAGACCCAGCTTCTGATGACTGGAGTTGTAGTTTTTGCCTTTCCCTTTATCATACAACGCCAGTCGTGCATGTAGCTTTCAATTTCATTGTGAAGCGCGAACGACACGACCTATTCGGGCACACCCGAGAGGGGAGAAAATGAAAGTGGCCGTTTGGGGTTCTTGGTTGGCTACTTTTCCGCATAATAATTTCTGTTCCTCTCTCGACCTTGGTGGCGACCTGCAGCGCTTCTGTGCTCGGCGTAAAGAGAGCGAGAAAGTCCACCCATCAACCAAGTGCTTCCCGCGCACTGAACCAAGTACGCCTCAATCGTTTTGTTCATCTTCATTTCTCCATTTTTTTTTTGCAATCGCGGCAGAATCGTTTTTCATCGTGGATCATTTTGTGCTGTTTGAATTCTTTTGATTGCAGGCGCCCATGTCGTTTAAGGTGTTCGTGGTGGGAGACGCGGGGGTGGGTAAGACAAGTTTATTGCACCGCTTTGTGGAGGATACCTTCTACGAAGACCAAGCACCCACACCGTCGGGTCAGCCCGGCAAGAAACGTCAAATTGAGGTCGACGGGAAGAGTATTGAACTTGTCCTCTTCGATACCGATGGCCAGGAGAGATTTGGCAACATTACCTGCTCATTGTACCAGGGCATGCAAGGTACCGCCCCCCCTCCACAAATATCTTTTTTTTTATGTGTACTTAGCTGTTGAAGAAGATACAAACTTCTTCCCATTTGTTATTTTCGTTGGGCCCAACAATGCTGCCGGAGGTTTTCGTACTCACAGCTCGCTTGGCCACACGTTTGCAGGCATCGTCATCGCGTACGACGTCAGCAGGAAGGACACTTTCACAAACGTGGACAACTGGGTCTCGGAGATGCAGCGGTATGTTTGCGAGCGGAACTCTCTCTTCCTTCTTGCTGTGTGCCATCTGTACTGCGTTCGGTGTTGACAATACGGCACACGACTTCCAGGTATGCGCGAAGCGATGTCGTTGTGTTCCTGGCGGGCAACAAGACCGATCTGGACGAGCGACAGGTGAGCACAGACGCGGGGGACAAGTTTGCTCAGGACAAGGGATATCCCTTCATCGAGACATCGGCCAAGTCGGGTATGTAGCGCCTCACTCAGAAGTCCCTGCGTGTGGCGTTTGGGGTTGACGTGGCGTTCACAACCCACACATGTGTCTCATTCAAATCACCACCATTACAGGCTCGAACGTGGAAGAACTGTTCGTGCAACTGTCTCGAGCCATGGTGGCTCGCTACACGAAGACAGAGGCAAAGACAACGTCACCCACGCTTGACCTGAGCGCCCCCGCCCCCGGAAAAAAGAAGAAGGGCTGTTCGCTCTTCTGAGAAGATGAGACTCATAGCAGCAAAGTATTCCGAGCTGATGTGGGCGCTTGGTCGGCCGCTCGGCCATCACCTCTCCGCCAAGCTGGCTTAGAGGCCCGCTTTTCTGCAGCCTCGAGGCCCATTTTCCGATCCGAAATGCCAAGAACGAAGCCAATAAAATTTTGCATTCCAAGCATAGCAACCACAAAACGGCCCCCCGCGACTGCGGGCTCCGGAACTCCACCCGGAGGCGAAGGGGCAGCAACGTTCTCGTCTTTTCTTTGTCCCCCACGCACGTTACAGTTGTACATCATGGAAAGCGCTTTCGCTGAGTACACGCCCAAGAACATCCTTGTCACCGGTGGTGCCGGCTTCATGTACTCTCTTCTCTCCTCTCTCTTTTCTTCCCTGCTCCGAAATGATGCTGATGGACTCTTTGTGGTGGTCTGTAGCGGCTCGCACGTTGTAAGCCTTCTGGTGAACAAGTACCCTCAGTACAAGATCGTCAACTATGATAAGCTCGACTACTGCTCCTCGCTCAAGAACATTTCATCGTTGCACGGCAAGCCCAACTACAAATTTGTTAAGGTATTCATACTCTTCGAGCCACACTGGATCGCTGCTGGATCGTCTTGCGGTAAGGCTTGAAACTCACTTCTGTCGCGCAGGGCAACATCCTTTCAGCTGATCTGGTGAACTACATTTTGAAGGAGGAGGAGATCGATACGATCGTGCATTTTGCGGCGCAGACCCACGTTGGTACAGCACTGCTCCACTTTGCTTGAGCTGTCTGGCCGCAGTCTTACTGTAGAATGAACTCACTTTTGAATTGGGCGGCCAACAGACAACTCTTTCGGTAACTCGTTCCAGTTTACCGAGACCAACGTGCTGGGGACCCACGTCTTGCTTGAGGCCGCCAAGGTACGTCAGGCATCTGTGGATCGCTTGCCGCGAAGTGGAACGTAACCGTTAATTCATCGAATTACAGGTGGCGGGCATCAAGCGCTTCATCCACGTTTCGACGGATGAGGTCAAGGGTGAGAGCACGGTATGTCCCACAAACCATTCTCATTCGACATGTAGCTGTTACTAACGCCACTACGTCGAACAACAGGAAGCGGCCAACGACGGCATCATGGAGCCCACCAACCCCTACGCCGCGAGCAAGGCCGCTGCCGAGCTTGTCGTGCGGTACGCCGAGCAACCACCCGTGAGCCGTGTTGAGTTTGAGTGGCTCACATGAGAACCTTTTCGCCTTGTTGTGTGCAGCTCGTACCACCGCTCCTTCAACCTGCCAATCATCATCACGCGTTCGAACAATGTCTATGGCCCGCACCAGTTCCCCGAGAAGATCATTCCCAAGTTCATCTCCTTGCTGAGCAGGCAGAGGAAGTGGTACGCTCCAGGCCTCTTCTCTTACCTGTGTTTCCTATTTATTTATTTATTGATTATTGATTATTCTTTTTTTTTTCAGCTACATCCACGGCAACGGATCCAACAAGCGTAACTACATCTTCGCCGAGGACGTCGCCGCGGCGTTTGACAAGATCATTCACTGCGGCACGATCGGCAAGGTCTACAGCATCGGCTCCGAGGATTGCTTCTCCAACCTTGAGGTTGCGCGCCGTCTGCTGAAGGCCTTTGGTCTGGAGGACAAGGAGAGTGACTACCTCGAGTTTGTTGAGGACAGGCTTTTCAACGACCTCAGGTGCCCTACTCTTCCCACGTCTTCCTCTCTCTCTCTCTCTCTTTCTCCACTCTGTGCTCATCATCATCATCATTTTTTTATTTTTTATCTCTCGCAGGTACTACATCGACACCAGCGAGACCGAGAAGCTTGGCTGGAAGCCAAAGGTCTCCTTCGAGGAGGGCCTTGCTAAGACCAGTACGTTCTCCTTCTTCTTAGCTCTTTTCGCAGGAGGGAGTTGCTTTCAAAAGAAAAAAGTAGGACAGCGGCTGACGTATCTTTCTCTCTCTGGAACGCGTCGCGTGCGCTTGATCGAAACCAGTCGAGTGGTACCGCAACAGTGACAACTACAACAACTGGATCGCTACTGTGGACTCTGCGCTCGTCGCGCACCCCAGAGTTGGGTACTTGGGATAAAGCCTCTTTTCCAATCATATGTATACATTTATGTATGTATTCATATGTATATATAGATATGAAAAAATAAACAAAAAATCGCCAGCTAATGCGTTCTTAAATATTAAATATTTAATTCTTCTTTTTCTTTCCTCCACCCGTTGCGCAGGCTCCTTGAAGCTGACAAGACGGTCCTCTAAATCCCTGTGATGCCGCTTATGCGAGCTTGCGTAAGATGGGAGTTATACTCTCAGGTTGCTAGTAGCAACTGTACGCTTAACATTGCTCCTCTGTACCCCCAGAAAATGACGACGACTCTGCTGGGAGCATCTACAATTTATAAAGAAGTACAGTTGAAAACACATGTTTGTTACAAATAATAGTGGGGAGAAGGACAGGCCCTTCCAAAAGGCCGTCTGTCTAACATAGCACAACAAAGAGAGTAGGGGAGGGAGCCATAGGCATACACCAAAGTACAGGTGGGGTGTTTTGAGCAGCAGTAGTCTCAAAGACTCATGCCGCAGTCGTTCTTGCTTATGACCCAGTTTTGCTGGACGAGCCACTGGCGGCCACCGAGGGACAGGTTGGTCTTGCCTCCGTTGGTCGATGTGTTGGTTGCGCCATAGGTCCTGCGATCGTTTGTCATGAGATGGCGTTGCTCTCTGCGTATGCAAGCAGGGCGAGAAGAGGAATGTACCAGGCGCACATGTCGGCGTTCTCACACCCAACCTGATCCAGCCAAGCCGACCGGGCCACAGGCGCCCACACGGGATCCGTGAGCGTTTCGACGAGCTCATGAGCGATGAGCGAGATCATCGTATCGGCCGCTCTGTTACGACAACATTAGCTGTTGGACAGTAAACCAAGGGCTCAAGTAAAGGATCAAACCTTTCGTTAGGGTAGACCTTCGAGCCAAGACCAAAGTAAGCCTCGTGCGAACAGAACTTGGTACAGTAGTCGTTCGTGTTGTTGGCAGGATTGGAGATAAATGAGTACTTGAATGCTGTCGTTGAGTTGACCACCTGCAACAACACGCGATGAGGATCAAAAGTTGGCTGGTCCATCGAAGAAGAGGGCCATACCTGGAACGTGTGATAAGCGCAGTAAGCGCCCTGGAAATTGGGCACGCCGTAGCCACACGACCCTTCGGTATCTAAGGGGGGCGGAGAGTGAGTTTCGTGCTGCGTGGTGGCGAGGTACTGTGGATTCACACGTACAGACGTCGCTGGATGGGATGAACATATACACGCCGTCGTTGCTGATCCTAGAGGGGCCACCCACAGCATCTTGAATCGCTTGAGCAACGCCGCCGCTATCAATGAACCACTTGCCCCACGTCGCGTTCCATGTGGCGTATTTGTAGGGCGTGTTGACAGAGAACGCCCCTATGAGGAGGAAGCCGGCGGGAGAGAGAATGAGTCAGTACCGAGCAAACCGCATGGTGAGAGTGTCCATACCTCCGTAGGTGATGGTGCTCGGCACATAGTTCGTCTGCCAGACCCAGACTTTGCCCACAATCGCTGCCATCCTGTGCATGGGGACAAGAGATCAGTCGAGCGTGAACTCGGCTGGCTGGCGCAAGTAGCCTAGAGCGTGCGACGCACCGAGAATAGTACTCAGTGGTAATGTTGAACCAGGGGTGGTTCGACAAGTTGGAAACAAACTGAGTCATCAGGCTCTTGGTTCTGTTGGTGGCCGTATTGGTTCCGTTCGGGTGGAAGGAGGAAAAGGCGCCGTAGTAGATGAAGTAGACGACATTCCTCCCCGACATGACCGGCCCGCCAAAGTAGGAGATGGGCGCTTGGCATCCAGCGATGGGACCTCGCCTGTGGCGTTCGTGCTCCTGAGCCTCACCGTCGGCCCGGTAGATGCCAAACCTCTCCGGCTCTATCTGGTCGGCCGGAATGCTGGTGTCGTAGGTGAAGTAGTCCTCCACCTCCAACTCCTCACAGTCACATTCACAGTGGTGAAGGCCAGTGACCGCAGGGCACACGTGCGGAGTGGGCGATGGACAGGTGGGTTCATCCTGGTCCTGAACAGGGGCTGCAGGGTGGGT